>JAESVK010028311.1:0-10910 GCA_017140935.1 Hamamelis virginiana | reverse complement strand
ACTATAGTGTCACTACACCGATAGGAAAGACTACCTATCCTCCCATTAGAGCCAGTTTAAATCTGTGCTACTCTTAATGGTTTATTAAATATCCACTTTAATAAACCTATGAGTAGGATCTTGTTTAGAATAAATGTGTACTAGAAATATGAGTCTCTATATCTCAACAACTTTGAGATACATATTTCTTCTATCATTTATTCATGGACCTTATCATATATATATATAAATACATACGATAAGTTGTACCTTCAAATACATATAATATGAAATTGATATGCCCTTTAGGATTGGTTTTAGGGCATACCTCTAACACTCCATATGATACGAGTCCTCACTCATTGTTTCAAGTAGTACCTAAACTTCACTATCACTTTTTCTCAAAACAGACCCTCCACATGCTGAATGGACTAATTGCCTATCCCTCTTACGTAAACCCTTGAGAAATGATTGCACTATTTGCCACCTAGGGATATCATGATGTGGGCAAAGTCTAATCAACTCTTTCAAACGTTCCCAAGACTCGTAGAAAGACTCTCCCTCAATTTGGGAAAAATGTGTGATGCTATGACGCATTTGGGAAGTCTTGCCAATGGAATAGTAGCAGGCTAGGAATAGTTTCTGAAGCTCGTCCCAAGTGGTAACGGGTTGAGGGGTCTCAAGAAATGTAAGCTAATGTTTGGCCTTATCCTTCAAGGAGAAAGGGAAAAGGAACAGACGTAGAGACTCTTGTGTGAAATCTCTAATCCTGATGGTGTTGCATATGTTCACAAACTCAGTCAAGTGATCATATGGGTTCTCACGATCTGACCCATAAAATGTTGGGAGCATCTGAATGGTAGGCTGTTTAATCTCATAAGTCAACTCCTCTATGTTTGGAATTTGAATGCATG
Organism: Hamamelis virginiana; assembly: GCA_017140935.1. Classification (NCBI taxonomy): domain Eukaryota; kingdom Viridiplantae; phylum Streptophyta; class Magnoliopsida; order Saxifragales; family Hamamelidaceae; genus Hamamelis; species Hamamelis virginiana. Next base: position 10,017 of record JAESVK010028311.1, on the reverse strand, counting down.
ATGGTGGACTGAATGTGTTTGGCATGAAATGATCTCACAACAACCTAGGCACAGGTGGACCTTGCTGTGGTGGATTCTGCTGAGCAGCTCCACCACCGTTATTTCCTAAAGCATTTGCCATGTCTAAGTCAATGACCGGTGGTGACTCTTGAGTGTTACGAAGAGAAGCCCTAGTGGCTCTCAAGGTATTTTCTAGTTCAAGGTCAAGTAGATGCAACTCCTGTGGAATCGAACGTCTACCGTGCATGCAAACACTACACCCCCACCCACAATATGCTTAAAGAATGTAAATAATGCAATAATTGAGAAAAGAAAGAAAAGAGCTAAGAGAACTCCCCTCGTTCCAGATCGCTAATCTTTATACGGTCCTATCCAACCTGTTTTAGCAATTTTAGCCTTCAAGGGTTTTTTAGCGCGCAAGCTTAGAAAGGTGGAAGTACCTAGAATGAGCCACCTAACACATGAGCAAGTAGATCAAAGCTACAAAGGAAAAAGAGAATAATATGGACAAGAAAGAATTTCTAATTACAACTAGAAAAGACTTATTTTAAAACTTCCTATTGATTTAAACGCTCATTCCCCGGCAACGGCGCCAAAATTTGGTCGCTCCGCGGCGAGGGAGGTTAATTCCTCTCCGCGCGACCATGGTTTAGAAAAGTATTTATAAAGACCACACTCGATTGTTAATTTGTTAACCTCAATTCGAAGAATCAAGGAGAGTGCGGGTCGTCCACAGAGAACGATGGTTGAATTAATTTGGAAGTTCAAAAGGAGTTAAACTAGTGAGGTTGATTTCAGAGATTGATTTGGTAGATTGATTTCCTAATTAATAATTAAGAAAGCAAATAAACTAGATTTAAATGTAAAGTGAAAATGGAGAAAGGTAACGGGGTTGGATCGGATCAAGGCGAGTAAGCACCCTTGTAATAGGAAATGCTATTAAAATATGGGATAATTGGAAACCCAAACTACAAGATTAGGTTAACCTAAAAGATATAAATGATCAAATATGTAATGATTAATCATAAGCCATAGACTATCAATATTTAACAATAATGTATAACCTATGCTAACAATCAAATCATCACTAACTCAATCATTCATTAAAGTAAATACCATTTGTATTTGAATGTAAAAGTAATCACAGAAAACTAATACATTGCAAGATAAAACGATTCATTAACAAGGTCCTCAAATACAAGTCTATCCCAACATTTAATAACATTAATTACAAAATGGTGACTAAAAACCTCACCCTAAATCCTCTCCAAACCCCATCACCAAGTAACCTAGCCGGCCATGCAGTAGATCGGCGATACTTGAACGCTCCTCCACGTCATAATTTGATCATAGGCCTTTTAGAGTAGATTTAGTAGTGTTTGGTTTCCAAGAAAATGCCAAGAAGGTACAAGAAAACAATAGAGAACTTTATGAGCTAAAAACCAAAAGTAAAACTTGTCCCCCCTCTCTTAAAAGCTGCCTTAAATACATCTCAAAAAGACAAGGGGTGAAAAGACGAGAATACCCCTCACTCCCTCAATATTTACACAAAAACTTAGCATAAAAAAAACGGAGCAGGCACATGGCTATCGATAGCGCGCAAGGCGCCTATCGATAGAGAATACGGAGAAGGAAATCGCCAAGGCTGGAAACTTGAATCTCTATCGATAGCTTACGAACGCCTATCGATAGAGAATGTGGAGATCATGAATCGCCTAGGATCTGTAAGCCAACTATCAATAGCACCAGGACCCTTATCGATAGATGAAGGTCTTCTCACCAAAAAAAATAGGAGAACAGAGACATACAACTATCTATATATGCTCCATCATATCGATTGGTCAAGAGTTGAATCTGAGATTTGGGAAAAATAGAAGCCTGTACCTATCGATACATAAATATGCCTATCGATAGATGATGCACGGATTTGTATTTTTGGATTCCAAGGACTGCCATCTATCGATAGTCAGCTTCATCTATCGATAGATGACTTTGATTTCTCCCAAAATAGCCTGAAATTGATGCTCGATGTTTCCTCAATATAGTCCCAACTTCCAACTTCGAACTACGCTTCATCGGAGAGCATAAATGGGACTTCCTAAGCCAAAAATCTGCAATGAAGCCGAAAATAGCATTACTGAATTATTCAAACAAAACCTATTGGATTACCTCGCTATTAACGCGTAATTAGGAGCAGCAACCACCAAATTAGGACCTATGATTGCGAGCAATCAGGGATCATCATGATCAACCTAGAATTATTCCAAACCAAGGAAATAATAGGTTGAATAATGACAATCAACCTGTTATGACTACGAGAAACCAAATTCTTGAAGTGATTCAAGAAGCATATGGCCCATTAACAAGAGGAATGAAAGTTCCTATTTATAGAAAACCTTATCCGGATTGGATTGATAGAACTTATGAATTCCCAAGAGGATACAAAGTACCAGAGTTTACTTTGTTCTCTAGAAAAAGTGAACAATCCATAATTGAACATGTGGGTAGATTTAAAGGCCAATGTGGAGAGATTGGGAATAATGATTTCTAAAAACTTAGACTATTCTCAAATTCCTTAACAGGAAATGCATTTACTTGGTATGTGAATTTACCTCCTGGTTCAATTCAAACTTGGGTTCAGTTAGGGGAAATGTTCCATGCTCAATTCTTTAGAACTGATCCTGAGATTTCAATAGCTGATTTAGCCAGATTTAGACAAAGGCCTGATGAAAAGGCCTCTCAATTCATTAATAGATTCAAGAGAGCAAAGAACAAGTGTAGAATTAATGTTCCTGAGATTGAATTTGTTAAACTTGCTCAAAACGGTTTGGAGTTTGAATTGAGAAAGAAATTTGATGGTGTAGAGTTTAGAGACTTATTAGAATTAACAACTAAAGTGACTAGGTACGAGTCCTTATTAAAAGAAGAGTCTCAAAGACAAACCTCATCATTTAAGACTTATTATTTGGACCCAAATTACGAGGTTGAAGCTGCAGAAATTGTAGGAAAAACTCCATTTATTTGTGATGCTTTAATTCAAGTTGAAAGTATTACAAGTCAACAAGCCAAAAAGAATGCCTCGAATGAAGGTTCAAAGCAATATTCCTTTGATATTTCTAAAGCAGATGTTATATTTGATCTTATGTTGATTGGTCAATTCATTAGGCTACCGAAAGGTCATAAAATTCCTAGTATTGAAGAAATAAACAAAAGAGAATATTGTAAATGGCATAATTCATGGAGACATGCCACAAATAATTGTATTGTGTTTAGGAATGTTATCCAAGAACAAATACAAAAAGGAAATTTGAAATTTCCAGAAAGTGGTAAAGAAGTAATGGGTGTAGATAATAATCCTTTTCCTTCCATAGATGAAGTAGAAATAGAAAATCATAATATATGCTTTGCAAAACAAAAGAATTCTGATAATGATTTGTTTAGAAATCAGAATTATTATAAATTAAATGCATCATATTATGGTTTAAATGTTGTTTCCTTCATAAAATTCCTTTGGCAGCAGTTGCAAAGTGAAAAGAAAAAATCTTCAAAGCAATCAGGAGAAAGTAGTACTCAGTCTTCATCTGGAGGATCTAATACTAATACTTTGAAGGAAGCATCTGTAGAAATGCATAATGCTGAAATGCCACCAAAGAAATGCAGAAAGAAATTAGACTTCATTCCGCAAACTCAAGGCATGATAATTCGATCCAAAGCTGAGACTGAAGCAGAATTTCCTGTCACCAAGTACCCATTCAATTCTATTGCTTTGAAGCCTATTGCTGATGTTACGAAGTAGCTATGCATTGTAACGCCCCAACCTAACAATCGTACTGACCCTTCCGGATAGGTCAACACGTGTCAAGATAGAGGTACAACCTGACCTGCTCATTCATATATCCTTATGAGAGATAAGAAATATAGGCATAATTAACTATATGAAATGTTATGCTCATACAAATGTCCCAAACGTCTTATACAATAGTAATAAATCAAATAATAATAATAATGCCAACATCCCTGGCAAGTAGGCAATGCCACAAACAGTGGCAAGTCCCAAAATCAAGAAAATAAAATATAAATATTACACAACTCAATAATATGCAGGTCCAAAGCAGAATCGACCATGCAATCATCTAATAATCCTCAAATAGAGGCTTGTCTCAAATCATGTATGCAAACCCCGAGTCAACCTATAATATGCTGCATAAAAGCAGGGGTGAGCTTCCACTTGCTCAGTAGGAATAAGATAACCTCTACAAATAACAATAATACAGTGATACATGGAATATTTTAAATAAACGTAGTTTCTATAACGTTTATAAAACAGTAGATAACGCAGTTATAAACTTGTGTGGTCTTTCAGTGAAAAGCTTAAGTCAAGTAGTTCTATATTCAGTCCAAAGTTCAATAACATAAATAGTGTTGGTTTTGAACAGTTATAAATACAATATAATAACCATCAATTTCGAAGACCAGGCTCACGGAACGTATATCAGGACGTTGTTCTAGGCTAACAAGCCTCCGGCACAACGACAGCCGAAACAGACCACTACGGGGTCTGACCTCTCGAGGATAACCGATCAGTTGCCTAAAACACATGGCCAACTGTCGAGCCACTACGAGGCTATATACTTCGGGTCCGCACTAAGGCTCCACCCAGGACCATGGGCCCATAAATAATCTCCCTGTATACCAACCGAGCCTAAACCATGCATAACAGCACGATAATATAAATCATTTTCAAATGGGCGAGAGAAGCAATAAGAATGTACTTTTTAAACCAATTTCCAAAGCCAGCAGGTAAAGTTACAATATGTGGCATATATTAAAGTATCGAGTGTTATTTCAAAACAATCATAACCATTATCCAAAAACAGGAGTGAAATAGATAAACCATATGCCATCATCTTATATACAAAATAATCCTCAAGACACGTCATATTCAAATACATACATATATATTCACTTTTGTACCCTGGCTGATTCCCATTTCAAAATATTCAATCCAACCCAAAAGTCAAGGAAACAGTTGTAAGAAAATCTCAACATCTTTCTTTTATATAGATATATCTAGAAAATCATGCATATGAGCTTTAGACCAAGTATTTATATTGTGTAGATATAAACAATTATCACTATATGCCCTTATCAAGTGTTTCCATAAAACCTGCATTTGGAAAGCCTGTTCCCCAGTTTTATATACACATACACATAATACCCAGTTCTAAGTACTTTGCCAGGAAATATAGACAAGTTCTCAAAACGTTTCATTTCTGTGCCTTAGTTCTCATTTCATAAACATGCCACACAATTCAATAGTCTTTAAACCAGTATATTCCATGTATCTATTTAACAAGCTAATAATCCATAAGGTTCTCAAATATTTGTAAGTTATACCATTCTCAAATGTGTTTAACATCTATGTTCATGTAGTTCTCAAAAACAGTTGTAAAACAGACATATTATCATTACAGTAAGAGGTTACTTATCCCTACCTCAATGCAATTGTGGTTTCCAACTCTTGTGGCTCAACGAGCCTCCCAAATGCAATGCTCATGTATCTATGCAAGTGGTCCTCCAAAGGACCTTTCGAACTGAAAATAACAAGCAAACAATGCGAAAGGAACAATCAAGATAAAGTACAAAAAGGGGTCCTAAAACCTCAAAAGCAAAACAATCTCCAAACTAAGCATTTACGAGCTTTAGAGCCAAAAGCCCCAAAAATAGCAACCCAAAGGCCTAATGATATTCAAAGCATATTCCCAATAATGATTTGGCATTGCATGCCAAATCTCATGGCTAAAAGCCAAGTGGTTTAGGAAGCAAACTTTAGAAAACCAAAGAATAAACCAAAAAGGGTAAATCTGGTATTTCTCCAAAATAACTCTCTCCAAAAAAATAATTTGACCCCAAAACCATAAAATTCAGAAACTAGACTTCACAAGCTTTTCATGCATATAAAATATGCCTAAAACAGAGTTCATATGCAAAAGTTATGATGAAAAGAATATTTAAAGAAAAACAAGAAAAGCACCATTATGCTCCATTACCGATAATGGCATAGGCCATTATTGGTATGCACTGTTCTACAGCAAACACATGGTTGAAAAATGATTTCTAACTTCACCCAACTTTATCAAAACACTACCAAGCTCAAAACTCTTCTGCTAGAAGCTAAATCCGACTTAGAACAACTCCAAAATACTAGATTTATACTTTTAATCCATGATTAAAGGCTTGACCAACAGTCATTTGCAGAATTAAAGAGATTTAAACCCACGAGCAAGCCTTAATACTTTACTAATTTACCAAACTTTCCATTACAAGCATGAATCCCACTACAAGCAATAGGCCAAACATAAAAGGGATAGGTTTTTGCAAAGATTAACCAGGCTTAAATTCAAATAACCATGAAACAAAAGATTTAAAGTTTTAAGACCCAAAACAAAGTTCAAAGCTTGAAATCCAGCAGTCATGGCTGCTGTCCACTATTTTCCAAAGTCACAGACCTTCAAAACTCAACACAAATCCTTTCTAACCATGAATCCATCACATGCAAGCTGATTACATGGAATACATGAAGATTTAAGCATTTGAAAGTTCTAAAAACCCACGGTTTTGCCCTTGAGCCTATGTGCAGAAATCATAACCCAAAGACAGCCATTTAAAAACTCAAAATAAACCATTCCTTCTGCTACAACAGTGCATGAAAGCTTTAAATATATGGCAAACTATCATTTACACTCATGTATACATGAAACCCACTATGAGATAAAGGATTAAAGTTTTAAAAACCCCAAACAGAGTTCTGAAGTGTGAATCTTTAAAAAAAAACTTTATGCAAACTGCATTTCTTCACTGAATCTACCTAGACCCTCGAAATAAAAGAGGTCCAACCTTATTCAGCCATCTAGACTTAAATAAATAAGTTTTATCACAGATTTCTCAAGAATTTTAGAATCAACACCCATGAAACTCAAAACTGTTTTGCACGTATGCTTAGAAGGATTTAAGAAACTAGTCAAACCCTGCATGTATGACAAAAATCCAACCCAAACTCCAATCCACAACCTAGTATCCAGAAATTATATTTGACCAACACAAATCAGAGAATGCAGCAAGCAAGAAGAAAAAAGGATCGAACATGCATGAAGTTATTGAACCCGGCTTCCATGGTTTCTCTTATGCAACCTTCAATTCTCAAAGACCCAAACCAAAACTCAAATTAGAACTGATCCTTCTCAAAAAAAAAAAACATTTAACAAACCTTCCCATAAAAGAAATGCTTCTCAGCAGCCCAAAAATGCGTGCTGAGACAGGCCCGAGACCCACAAGCATGCCTTGTTTTTTTTTATTAAAAAAAAAACTTAAAAGTTAATCAAAACTTCTTCATAAACATAAATTCAAGTAAAATCCTCTTTTGTTACAAATCAGAAGCTACAATTAGAGGTTCAGACCCAAACTCACGAAACCCTTAACATAAACCCACACGCATGCAACCATAGTTGCAAAACCCCTTTTCAAATTAAATTCAAGGGGCATGAATCCATCACCAAATCAGCATACAAAGTCTTAAATCCACATTGAATCTACAAGAGTCCATCTTTTACACATAGATTTAATTACATGAAACCATCTAAACAGAAAATAGATGAGTTTTGTAAAATATACATCAGATTTTTGGAGCAAAGACCGAGAAAGCCCTAACTATCCTTGCATGCATGTTCGAAATCAAAAACCAAAACCAGAAAACTCCCTATGATTTGAAATTTAAAGAGAAAGAGGAAGAATAGACGTATGAATGCAACTGTCAGCTGATAGTTCTTCCCAAATCAGAAAATGAAAAAGAGAAGAAGAAGGAAATCAAAATGCACAACACAAGCTTACCTCTTGATCAGCAGAAATGGAGGTCCGGTGACTTCTCCGACGGTAGCCCCGGCGACAAGGTGCTCGCCCCTCCCTCGGCTCTCGAACCTCCCTCTCGACCCTCTCGGCTTCTCTCTAAATTTTGAATGGTAATAAGGAAAGAAGGGGCTGACTTGGGGTTTAATGGAATTACTTAAGGGGCTGTTTGGTCACGGGTGTATATATAAATGAGGTGGGCTTATTTGCAAATATCACAAATCTAGTTTCTTATATTTACAACACATCCTTAAGTTTATATATATATTAAAGCCACCCCCCAACTTTTATAAAACTTCAAAATATGAAACCCCTAACTTTACAAAAATACCCCAAAGTTTATAAGTAATCGTAAAAATATGCTTATAAAATTTTTGGGTTATCACATGCATAAAGTGTGGAAGAAACTATGCGCAGAATGTTGATGTCAATGATTCTGAAGAAAGTGAAATCAGTGAAAGGCAAGGGTATAGAGGTAAGGGTAAAGGTAAAATATTTGGTAACAAACCTCAATTTATTAATTATCCTCATCACAAATTTTCATATGGTCCATTCTACCTGAATAATGAATGCAAAAAGAAATTTCAATACATTCGACCAGGGTATAAGAATGAATCATATGAAAAGAGTCCTAAAGGATCATGGCATCAATTTGGCAAACTGATTAAAACTCAAAAGTATGCTAACCCAAATCAGCCAAACATAAAAGGATGTATTCCAGATCAGGTTTTTAAAAGCAATACAAGGTTCAAAGAGGAACAAGATTCTAAATTCTTTCAAAAACCAAAACTTGTTGTTCCTCCTAGAGTTCCTATCAATAATTGGTTTGTTTTGAAACATCCTAAGACAGAAGAACTGGAATATAGACCTTTCCTTAGTAGGACTCAGAAAAGAAGATTGCAAAGAAAATATGCTACTGCTCAAAATTTAACTGTAAGGATGCAGGAATCTCCAGAGATGAAAATCATTAAGAGTCCTCAAGGTTCAAAACCTAATCCTAGGTTTAACCGAAGTATTCTTGAAGATGATAAAGAAAATGAAGAAAAAATTGATGAACATCGTTTGGCTTCGATCATTTCTCAATATAAGGAAGCTATAGAAATTGATGAAAATGCTTCGAGAGATGTTCAAATGGGTATAACAGATGAAACAGAGCCAACCCAAGAGGAAGATGGCTTTAATTTCAAAGAAAACGAAGTGAATGTTAATATGGCATTTACTTTGCCAACAAAATTTGCTGCGAAGCCAAATCAAAAAGGGATCAACAAAGGTGATGTTGAAGATACTCGAGGGTATTGTCCTGAAATAATTGGTTCCAATGGTGATGATATTGCTAGTGGTAAGTATTATTGTTTTATTAAGCCAACATCACAAATGATTCGACATTTAAAGCCTTTGTATGTTAAATTTTATATAAATGGTTGTCCTTTAAATAGAGTGCTAATAGACAATGGTGCTGCAGTGAATGTGATGCAAATTAGCACCATGAGAAAATTAAATTTAGATACTAAGAAGATGGTTTCTACTGAAGTCATTATATCTGGATTATCACGAAATAAAAAGAAAGCCCAAGGTATAATGCCTGTAGAATTGACCATTGGATCAAAGACCACCATGACTGCATTTTTTATAGTGGAAAGTTCTCCAAACCATAATGCATTGTTAGGAAGAGATTGGATACATTCGAATAAGTGTGTGCCATCATCTATGCATCAACAATTAATATTTTTGAATGACAATGCAGAGTTCGAAGTGGTGGAAGCTGACAAAAAGCCTTTTATAGCTGATTCAAATGTTATGGAAGCCAAGCTATACGAAGAGCACATTGGCCTTGTAGATGTAAACAAACTTCTACTATCTCAAGAAGAATCAGACTTAGATGAGGCTTTAATGCAATTGTTGGGACCAGATTGTGGTCCTTTAACTGAGCATTTAGAAAATCATGAGTAATCTACTCAAAAGAGTAAGAAATGAGGCTGTGTATGCGGCCTTTCAAAGAGTGGCTGTTCAAGCCATTCAATTCAAACTTACAGGTGAAGAAACAGTGCTGGCTGATTGGAATGAATGCTGTTAGAAGTATGCCCTAAAACCAATCCTAAAGGGTATATTGAGTTT
>JAESVK010028298.1:0-12985 GCA_017140935.1 Hamamelis virginiana | reverse complement strand
ATACACATTTCTCTTATCATTTATTCATGGACATTATCGTATATATATTTAAACATACAAACGATAAGCAGTACCTTCTTATCCTAATATGAAATAGATATGCACTTTAGGATTGGTTTTAGGGCATACCTCTAACATAAAAAAGACTTTTTAGTATTAGAGTTTGACTCAAATCCTAATCCTTCTTTGTTCCAATTCACCCTTTGAACACCAACTAATTTTTTGAAATTTTCCACTCCTTTGGTAAATTTGAAAATAATTTTGTTTAAATCCTCAATTTTCAATTTTAAAGTTTCAATTTCATTTTGCAAAGAATCAAAATCATTTGAGGAATTTGAAGTGGAGGGAATATTTCTAAGTTTCATAACTTCAAGTATCAAAGCTTCATTTTCATCTAATAAAGTTTCATAATCATTTGAGTAACTTGACAAAGACGGAATTTCTCTATAATTATCGATATCACATTTCAGTTCTCCATTCTTTTTGGCAAGTTTCAAATTATCACGCTTCAATTTTTCATTTCCATTGACAAGTCTCAAATTTTCATCATGCAAGGCATCCCTTTCATTTGTGATAGAAGTGAGGTCCTTCATTAGAATACTATTAGTTTTATTCAAAGATGAATTTTTGTTGCATAAATTCTCACACATATCATAAAGCTCATCTAGAGTTAAATCATCATCATCATGTATATTTGAATTTGAGCTAGAAGGTACCTCATCAACTTCATTTGCCATAAGACAAAAATTTTCCGTTTCTTCATGAGTGTCATCCTCACTTTCAATTGCATCAATAACTTCATCCCAAGTGGCATTCATGGCTTTTCCTCTTCTATCATTTCTTCGTTGATTCTTTCTTTCTTCTTCCTTTCTGGCGGGGCAGTGATTGTATCACAATCATGCTCTCAAATAATGGTATTACTGTGTTCTCTTATATAAATAATTATATAATAATATCTCATTTTGTATAAAATTTGTATAAATTGGTTAAAATCTCTTTTTCAAGAAATCTGTGCAGATTATATAATTATGAAGTCGTCGCCTATGAAGCTTTGAATATCATCACGAATAAAGAGCATTCCAGAAAGATCAGCTATAGCCATTGAAGTGCGAAAAGTCTGCAAGGAATTTCTGCACTTACAAAGCAAAGTGCCAACGTGACTATCGATAGCCAAGTCTCGCTATCGATAGAAGCACTATCGATAGCCACACTTCGCTATTGATAGTCCTTAGGCGGCTGAGGGCTGTCTTAGATATTTTGAGATATTGCAAGGGCATATATGTCTTTTGCATTTTCCTTCTATATATACACGTGTAAAGGCGACTTAAAGAGGGTTCAAGACTTTTGCTCTGAATCATTACTCTGTTATTTTTAATAGACTTCATGTTACAGTTCAATTCTGCTTTTTATTCGGTCATTTACTTCTTCAGCAATTTCTACTTTTCTGCAATTTTTCCTTTAATGCATGGCTCAATTCTCATTTGAGGATTGTTCTTTACTTATACAGTCTTTAACTTCCGCACTTTAATTTCTGCAATTTTCCTTTTTATGCATGGCTCAATTCTCACTTGAGAATTGGTCTTTACTTTTACTATCATTTTCTTTATTTACTTAAGTCCTTTTCTTTATTTATTTCAGTCATTTTTTTTATTTACTTACGCCATTTTCTTTATTTATTTCAGTCACTTTTTCCTTATTTCGTCAGTCATTTACTTTCTGCTTTTATTTTACTTTTTCCATCCCGTGACCCCTTAGAGCTTGTCATGGATAAAAGATATTCTCCTCCATTGATGTGTAGCTAATACTCCAAGCTTGGGTGAGGATGAAGTTGGATTCTTTATGCAATTCTATTTTATAAACATCCCATTATTTGTATTATGTGATTGCATAGTTGTGAAGGTTTTACCGCACACTATTGCTAAATATAATATCATATAATTGTACATCTGTGATTACAATTATATAATTATGCAATGGTACTTATTGGGATGAATACAAACCAGCATGCTTTATCCCTAATTAAGGTGGATAGCGATATTCCATTCTTTTCAAGGATAAACCTGCCGGTCCTGTATTCATCATCTTTTTGGGACGTCCTTCTTGTAGTTGGATGAACCACCATACATAATTACTATATTGAGGATTTTATAATATACGTTGTTTAATTGATATTCAATGGGCTTCTCACCCAAGTTCCGCTCATTCCACCAAATTAATCACGTTTTTAACCAGCTTTATTAAAGTTCTGTATTTCCGCTTCAACCCAATCGAAGCACTTTTCACCACCAACTTAATTTGACAATATTCTTTTACTTTAATTAATTATAATAGTCTTTTATTATAAACCTGCCTTTTCCCAGTGGTTCGACACCCGTGCTCACCAGTCGCAATTGAATTGAGATTAACAAACACGCGGTTTTATAAATATATTAATCTTGATCATTAACAAGGAATAATCTCCCTTTTTCCGAATCGATCAAATTTTGGCGTCGTTGCCGGGGAAATTACGGTTTATTTAAAAAGAATATTTGGATTTAATTTGAGTCGTAAATATTAATACTGTTAATATTACTTAAGATATATTCTTTTATACTGTTTATATATATATATATATATATATATATATATATATATATATATATATATTATAATTATTATTTATTATTCATTTTTCTTCTTCCTCTAACTACAGGTTGCTGAAATCAGGAATTGGGAGCTTCACTCCCGCGCGCTTAAAATAACAATTAAAAGCTAAAGCTTAACTGCCCACCTTTTGTGTATTAATTCCTTGATTATCTGTGGAAACCTCATTTTATGCGGGGTTGAAGGTCGTTGTCATTAAACATAATTCCTATAGACTCGGAATTAGAAAGAACTCTAAGAGCTGCTAAAGCCTCTCAAAGACAGTCCAATAAGTCCGTACCTTTGCATCATTTAGATATGGCTGAATCATCTGCACACAATGTCATGTTACCTGCAGCTAATATTTAAGCCCCACAAGGTCTTAAAACTCTTAGGGATCACTTCATGCCCAATAATTTTAATCCACCCTCCTGTATCCAAATCCCGCACATCGAGAATCTCATCTACGAGATTAAGCATGCTACCATTCAGATGCTTCCTACGTTCTATGGGTTAGATTGAGAAAACCCATACGACCATTTTCAGGAATTCTTAGGGATATGTTCGACCATTAGAATTCAGGGTTTCCATCCAGAATCCTTGAAATTATTTCTATTCCCGTTTTCCTTAAAAGATAAGGCCAAACACTGGCTTTGTACTCTCCAAACCCCTGTCCCTATCACTACTTGGGAACAGCTTCAAAAATTATTCCTGTCTAGATTTTACTCTGTTGGTAAAACTCACCAAACGCGACGAGGTATAACAAACTTCGTCCAACATGAACAAGAATCTTTTCATGAAGCCTGGGAGAGAATGAAAGAGCTTCTTAGATTATGCCCTCATCATGATGTACCTAAGTGGCAAATCATAGAGTCTTTCGTTAAAGGTTTAACTGAGGGTGACATGCAGACTGTGAAATCTGCATGTGGGGGAGCTATTTTGAGTAAAGGTGAGGATGAGATGTGGGCACTTTTTGAAGCATTGAGTGAGGATTCTTTCCACATGGCCTTGATGTCTTTAGGTAACCGTGATGATGCCATAGTAAAGAAAACGCCTCCCAAAAAGGGCGGTATTTATGATGTGGATTCCCAAGTTTTGGCAAACAAGCAAGTTGAGGCTCTGTCTCAGAAACTTGACCAATTAATAGCGGCACAAGGGCAATCTTCTAAAGCCCAAGTGAAACCTGTCAACTTGGTATGCAATATTTGCACTGACCCAGCTCACGAGACCCCATATTGTCCTATGGCAGGACAGTACCCAGAGTTTGTCCAAGAGCAGGTTAATGCTGCTCAAGGATATGCACCACCTAGGAATGACCCATATTCCAACACTTACAATCCTGGGTGGAAGACTCACCCAAATTTCCAGTGGTCTAGTCAGCCTAGAGGATCCAATCCTAGTCAGTCTGCGAGACCCCACATATAGCAGCAACCCTGCTGTTGTTCAACCCTTTAGACCACCACAGATGCAACCCCAGTACCCAAGCTATGGTGCTCCTCAAGCACCTCCACCCCTGTATCAGAGTCAAGCTGTGACTCAACCACCACCACAACCTCAAAGAACGCCTGGTTTTGAGGAACAAGTTTTAGCTACCCTGAAAAGTCTAGAGGCTTCAGCACAACTCACTCATTCCCATTCCCAATCTATTTCCAAGTTAGAAACCCAAATGGGTCAACTAGCGGCTTCATTTAGTCGCAGAGAGGAAGGGAAATTCCCGAGTCAGGATGTTGCCAATCCTAAGGAAGCTTTTGTAGCTGAGAGTTCTACTTCTCAGAACCCTCAATGTAACGAGGATGTGAAGGCTGTTACAGTTTTGAGAAGTATGAAGGTTGTAGATAACAGAGTTGGGGAAAAAGAGAGAGAAAAAGAGAAAGAACCTGCAATAGAGAAAGAGTCTGAAGCTTCGAGGGAAAACTTTCCCGTAGCTTTAGACGATCCATTGGCATCGTACGTGCCAAAAGCCCCATTCCCATCTGCGCTGATTGCACCTGAGAGGAGAGCAAAGAAAGGGGCTAGCATGTCAGATATGTTAGAGGTGTTTAAAAGTGTTCATATAAATTTACCTCTCTTAGATGCCATTAAACAGATTCCTTCATATGCTAAATTTTTGAAGGAAATGTGCACGCAGCAACGCAAGGAGCGCGTTCATTTGTCCAAAACCATAACTCTCGTTGACATAACAAGTGTTGTGTGTCAATTCCAACCTCCGATAAAAAGAAAAGATCCTGGAACGCCAACTATACCTTGCTTCTTAGGAAGTCATTTCATTGATAGAGCGTTAGTTGATTTTGGCGCGAGTGTGAATATTCTTCCATATTCAGTTTACGCCAAAATGGAGTTTGGAACACTCCAAACCACACTTACAATCCTCCAGTTTGCAGATAGGTCCACAAAGGTACCTAGAGGGATACTGCAGGATGTTTTGGTAAAGATAGATTCGTTTGTCTTTCCTGCAGATTTTATCGTCTTAGATATGGAGCCCGTTGATATTACTAGGCCTCAAATCCCTGTTATAATAGGACGACCTCTTTTGGCAACTGCTAATGCAGTCCTTCACTGTAGGACTGGCATAATGAAGGTGTCTTTTGGAAACATAAAAACAAGGCTGCAGGTTTATAGTGCAGCTAATCAACCTCATAACTTTGAAGATTGTTCTTTTGTAGATATCATAAATAAAGTGGTAGAGGAAGCTACACCTTATCTTCTGTCCAAGGACCCGTTAGAAACATGTCTTAATTATTTTGGGTTCGAGGACCATGACCTGGAGCATTCATTCATAGAGGTGAATTTTGTCTTAGACTCTACTTCCTCTATAGAAAAATTGCCTTGGAGACCTAGGGTCGAGCCACTTCCATCTATTGCTAGTGTCCCTTCCCCCACGTCTTTTGAGTCTCCGCCGCAACTTGAGTTAAAGCCTCTGCCGGCTAATCTCAAGTATGCATTTTTGGGTAATAATGATACCTTGCCTGTCATAATATCATCTACATTGAATGTAGAACAGGAAGGTAAGCTGTTATCAGTTTTGAAAGAGCACAGATTAGCCATAGGATGGTCGGTCGCTGATTTAAAGGGTATAGACCCGTCAATCTGCCAGCACCGTATCCATCTTGAGGTAGGTGCAAATCCTTCAAGAGATGCCCAACGTAAGTTAAACCCTAACATGAAAGAGGTAGTTAAAAATGAAGTTTTGAAATTATTGGATGCGGGTATCATTTACCCAATTTCTGATAGTGAGTGGGTTTTCCCTACTCAATTGGTTCCTAAGAAGTATGGGATTACAGTGATAGCGAATGAGGAGGGTATTCTAGTCCCTACAAGAGCTACCACTGTTTGGAGAGTCTGTATAGACTATAGAAAGTTAAATTCCAAGACTAGGAAAGACCACTTCCCATTGCCGTATATTGACCAAATTTTAGAGAGGTTATCTGGGCAGAGTTTCTACTGCTTCTTAGATGGTTATTCTGGGTATAACCAAATACCGGTTTACCCTGAGGATCAGGAGAAAACTACTTTTACCTGTCCATTCGGGACGTTTGCATTTAGGAGTATGTCTTTTGGCCTATGCAATGCCCCGAGCACTTTCCAAAGATGTATGACTTCTATTTTTTCTGACATGATAGGAGAATATTTGGAAGTGTTTATGGATGATTTTTCTGTTTTCGGTCCTTCTTTTGATGAATGCCTGTCTAATCTCTCAAAAGTGCTTAAGAGATGTTGCAAGACTAATCTTGTACTTAGTTGGGAGAAGAGCCATTTTATGGTTCGTGAGGGCATCGTGCTTGGGCATATAGTATCGAGTAGGGGGATAGAGGTTGACAAGGCTAAGGTTGATTTAATTGCAAAATTACCTCCTCCCACTACTGTTAGGCAAATTCGGTCCTTTCTTGGACATGCAGGATTTTACAGGCGTTTTATTAAAGACTTTAGCAAAATAGCAAAACCTATGTGCAATCTGCTTGCTAAAGATGTAGAGTTTGATTTTGATAAAGCCTGTTTAGAGTCCTTCAATAAGTTGCGTTTAATGTTGACCTCGGCACCTATCATGCGAGCTCCCGATTGGTCACTTCCTTCGAGCTAATGTGTGATGCCTCCGATTATGCTGCGGGGGCAGTGTTGGGTCAAAGGGTAGATAAGGCCCCTTATGTTATATACTATGCAAGTAAAACCTTAAATGAAGCTCAGTTAAATTACACTACGACTAAAAAAGAAATGTTTGCAGTAGTTTTTGCACTTGATAAATTCCGATCCTATCTTTGGGGATCGAAGACCATTGTGTACTCAGATCATGCCGCCTTGCGGTACCTACTCTCTAAAAAAGAGACGAAGCCTAAACTGATTAGGTGGATTCTCTTATTACAAGAATTTGATTTTGAGATCAGGGATAAAAAGGGATCTGAGAATGTCGTTGCTGACCACCTTTCTAGAATAGTAGTAGAAGAAGAGAGTGACCCCACGCCTATTAGGGATTCTTTCCCTGATGAGCAGCTTTTTGCCGTCACCCATTCTACTTTACCTTGGTATGTTCATATAGTGAATTATCATGCCACGGGCCTTGTACCATCTCTTTGGTCGAAATAGGAAAAGGATCGGTTCTTTTCTCAGATAAAATTTTATTATTGGGAAGACCCTCTCCTGTTTAGGTACTGTGCTGATCAGGTTATACGTAGGTGTATTCCGGAAGGTGAGATGCAAGACGTTTTGAAGTTCTGCCGCACTTTAGCTTGTGGAGGACACTTTAGCAGGAAAAAGACTGCCGCTAAAGCCTTGCGGTGTGGGTTCTACTGGCCCACTTTATTTAAAGATGCATTGGACTTCTGTAAGTCCTGCCAGAATTGTCAGAGAATGGGTTCTATGTCTAGAAGGGATATGATGCCTCTTAACCCTATTTTAATCGTCGAAATTTTCGATGTTTGGGGCATCGACTTCATGGGACCTTTTCCTATTTCGCATGGGTTCGAATATATCCTAGTGGCTGTAGATTACGTGTCTAAATGGGTAGAAGCAGTAGCCACTAGGACCAATGACCACAAGGTAGTGTTAAAATTCCTCCAAGAGAAGATTTTCTCTAGGTTTGGGTTTCCAAGGGCCATCATCAGTGACGGAGGGTCACATTTTAATAATCAACCTTTTGCAACTTTAGTAGCCAAATATTCTATCACTCACAAGGTTGCAACCCCATATCATCCTCAGACTAGCGGGCAAGTGGAGGTATCGAATAGGGAAATTAAGCATATCCTCGTAAAAACTGTCAGGCCTGATCGTAAGGATTGGTCATTGCGCTTAACTGACGCATTGTGGGCCTATAGGACTGCATTTAAAACCCCTATTGGTATGTCTCCGTACCGTTTAGTCTATGGCAAACCTTGTCATCTCCCTGTCGAGCTAGAACACAAAGCACTTTGGGCCATTAGGAAACTTAATTTTGAAATGAAGGAGGCGGGTTCTCACCGCAAGCTTCAATTAAATGAGCTCGAAGAGATTAGGAATGAGGCTTACGAAAGTTCTAAAATCTCCAAAGCCAAAATGAAAGAGTTTCATGAAAGACATATCAATAGAAAATCTTTTGAACCTAATCAGAAGGTGTGGCTGTTTAACTCCAAATTACGGCTATTTCCTGGTAAGCTTAGATCTCGCTGGGATGAACCCTTTGTGGTGACTAGAGTTGCTCCTCACGGTGCTGTTGAAATTAGAAATCCTCGAACTGGTTTGTCATTCTCTGTGAATGGACAAAGGCTTAAGCCGTTTATTGAGGTTATAGCCGATAGTAAGGGCATTAAGGATGGTTTGGTAATTGAGTCTGTCAGTTTGGAAGACCCACCCTATCATTTTGACTAAAGTGGAATTTCACGTCTGGTTGTAGACATTAAACTTAGTTCCCCCCCACCCTTTCCCCTTGTTCTTACATACTCGTCTGATCGTGACATCCTTACAATATTGAGGACAATGTCTACTTCTAGTTGGGGAGGGTTTGTATATTCTCTTTTCGATGTTGATTTATTTATTCATTTAAATTGTTATATATATAATAACTTATTGTTTCTCATTCTTGTGCACATATTATACCATTGATTTGAATATTGATTATTTGTATAGATTTTGATAAATAAATACGTGGTAAACTGTAGTTTATTCTTTCATTTATATCATATCTTTTTGTCTATTTTTTCGATACATTAATTGTAACTTTACTGTGATTAGCTTGTATTCAATCTTACACATGCACGAACTTGGTTTAGAATATCTGATAAAAACCTATTATAAAGTAAAGACTGGCAACAAATAATGCAAATTTTGAACCATTCGATCATTTTTGGGACTCAAATATTCATCATTTCAGTTAAGTCCTTGGTTATTGCTTATCTGTTATATCTTGCGTAAATGCTTGATTCGTGCGTATTTTAGAATGCAAATAACTGGCTAATCAGTCGAGAATAAAATGTGCAATTTTTGAAAAATGATTTAAGGTCATTTTCTTCAAGTCTTTGTGCCATATTTATTTTTGCTAGAGTATAGGACCCCCCGTAGTACCCTAAATTGAGCCTAAAAGTTGCCAAATTTTTCGATAACTTAGCAGCCATGGGTAATGAGGTGTCTCTGGTGCAGTTAGTTGTATTAAGTTTTCTGATATATTGAAAAAAATACAAAAAAAAAAAAATTCAAAAATTTTGAAAAAAATCAAAAATTCATCTCGTTATCGATAGACCTCATGTCTATCGATAGGATATTCAAATTCAAAAAAAATAAAATAAAAAACCCGTTCAAAGTCAGAACCACCTTGTCTATCGATAGCGCATACTCGCTATCGATAGAGATCGCGTACCTTCACCTGTAAAGTGCTTCCCCACGCGAATTTAGCCTCACTTTTCACCTTCTTCGCCGGAAAACCTCCATTGCCGCCAAGTCCCTTCGTCTTCCACCTCATTTTCCGGCCACCTCAGGCCTCCATTTCGGTCAAGATTATATTCATTGCGATCCTCGCGACATTCTTCACATTTCTGACCGATCAGAACGGGCTTTTGCTTCACTTCATATATTCGCTTTACACCACTTCAAGCACTCCAGCGAGGTTCTATTTCCAGTCAACCCACTCGCATTGCCACTGCTAAGCTAGTAACAAGTAAGTTCAAATCCTTTTTTTATTTTTCCAATATCTTACATTTAGTTTGGTTAGTTTTTGGGTTACCCATATTGTGGTTTGATTATGGTGGGGTTATTATTGGGAATGGTTGTCATTTGCATTCTGATGCATTGGTGGGAAGTTGGGGTGATGCCTAGATGATAGGCCAGTTCTGAACTTGGGATGGGTTTATGAGGATATCTTGTGGGTAACCACTTGCTATGTTGTTCGTTTGATCCTATTTGAAAAAAAAAATGTTATGATTATCTCTGCAAATTATACTTACTGTTGACTGTGGTTCTATCTGCTGCCTTGGGTGTATGTGATAAAATTTGTACAGCGCTATGGTTCGCCAAAGGACCACTAGCAAGCCCCGAGAGAAGGGCGTGGCCTTTCAGGAGCCAGTACCGCCACAGAGACCGAGGAGGTCTGCAGATATGAGCAGGGGCAAGGCCCAGCGCACAGCGCCAGATACATCGGACAGTTCTGAATCCGATATGCCAGCAGCCCCCATTCGGAGACCCTCATCTAGAGGGCAATCATCTTCACAACCACCAGCGAGTGCGCCTCCTACGAGTTCCCAGTTTGTGGAGGAGGAGTTTGTTTATGAGCACCCTAAGATCGGCGAGACGGGCGAGCCTCGCATGACTCGCGAGTTTGAGAGTTACGCGCAGACAGAGGCAGGGTCGAAGAAATTACCGACCCGTCGAGCTCCGAAACCATGGCCAGTGATCCTATCAGCAAAGAACTTCAATGTCGAGCGCTATGTCGACCCGAAAGCCTTCAAATATGAAGGCTTACTTGTTGAGACCCTACAGGACAGACACCTCAGCACCTGGCTGAGGAAGGGCACAGGTTATATGGCCAGTGTTGTGCGTCAGTTCTATACTTCAGCACACATGGCAGAGGATCAGCCACCGATGCTCAGGGCCGAGGTTGGAGGCTGTATTGTTGAGTTTACTCCAGACGACATCGCTACCTACTTGGGATGCGAGCGTCCATTGACGGCAGAGGTGGAGGACAGTTATTTAGAGCTGACAGAGAGTCAGTGTGCAGATATGGTGTGCGTAGACCGAGAGCTTTTTGATGGACTCCATTTCACGACCGGGAACATGCACCCATCCTACGCAGCTATGAATAAGCTGCTCTACTGCAATCTACGAGCGAGGGGTACTGATTCACAGATCCCCGTGGAGTCTGTGCGGCTGCTGTTAAAGTTCTTGAGCGACCACGAGATGGACATCACCTTGTTGATCTTCAGTGAGATCCTTACTTTTGTTGCCACACAGCCGCGCAACAATATGCCGTACCCCTAGATGATTACAGCTTTTGCATTGGGTGCGGGTGTTGTGTCTGATGAGCCGCTGCGATGGGGTGAGGGACCTATTACCCTCACTACGATAGCTAGGAGTAAGGCAGCTCGGCTGAAGAGGCCACGTACAGAGACCGCTGACCCATCAGAACCTGCTCCAGCTTCTACCTCACAGCCATCAGCTACTCCAGCTCCGACTCCTGCTGCACCTACTATGCCAGCTACATCATCTGCCAGCTCTCAGGATTTGTTACTTCAGGTCCTAGAGGGGCTGAGATCAGTGATGCAGACTCAGCAGATACAGTCCGCACAGCTTGACAGGCAGTCCGCGCAGCTTGACAGACAGTCTGCTCAGATGGAGAGACATTCTGCACTGCTCCGGGTTATGTGGAGACGGATGGACGGCGAGCCGATTTCTGAGGTCGACCGCGCGTTATTTTATGAGCCACAGCCTACTGCTGGATTTGACATCCCACCTGGGGATGATCAGTTATCGGATGAGGCCCGCGGTCAGCGCGAGGCAGAGATGAGAGCGGATGTTGAGATGAGAGATGATGCTCAGTCTTGAGCTTGGGTGGTTGTTCTTTTTGGAGGAATAATTGTTTCTTTTGTTAAAATTTTAAGTTGTTAACAGGGTTAGTATAGGGTATTTAGGATGGTTTAGGGTAGTAACCTTGAACATATTATAAACCATCATAATTTTGCAGTCCAAAAATTTCTTCTGTTACAACCAAATACTTTACAATCCTATAAAGACCTTTTTTATTTCAAAATTTTGTGCACTATTCTCTTGTGATTACTTGTTTATTTAAGTTTTATTTATGTATGAACTGCATCTTTGCATATATAACTTCGTTAATTCATCTTTCATTGGTCATTTTTAGAGCTTAATGTATAAGTTTTATACTTGTATATTTCCATTTGGGAACTCTGGGTTACTAACCTTTTTCAGAGCGAACATTTTTTGCGAGCGACCACCAGTGAGGATTTGAAGTTAAAACTTATTTAGGGTTAATTCTCGTACTCTTATTGCGTTATTTGATTCTATCAAGTTCATCCTCACTACACATTGAACACTTGCTAATTACCTGTTAAAGATAGCATTTTCTGTGTTTAAAAATTTTCAATTATGTTATTGATATATCTGTAGATGAAACTCGTGAGGTGTACATAGTATAGTTTTTAATTTCTTTATCAATTGATTATTTTATTCATTCATGTTTGTGGGTATCAATTCTGCAAACCCTCACGAGACTACACTCGTCCACTAGGGGTAACTTAGTGGTTGAAAAGGCTTGTTGCATACGCTAAATGAAATCGCGATTCCCTGGGAAAGTGGCTTTTTCAAATTCTAGTTTTAATTCGTCATCTTTAGAATCTAGCTATTTGCTAAGAGACTAGCAAAACCTAAGTTGGGGAGTGTGATTGTATCACAATCAAGCTCTCAAATAATGGTATTACTGTGTTCTCTTATATAAATAATTATATAATAATATCTCGTTTTGTATAAAATCTGTATAAATTGGTTAAAATCTCTTGTTCAAGAAATTTTTTCAAATTATATAATTACGAAGTCTTCGCCTATGAAGCTTTGAATATCGTCACGAATAAAGAGCATTCCAGAAAGTTCAACTATAGCCATTGAAGTGCGAAAAGTCTGCAAGGAATTTCTGTACTTACAAAGCAAAGTGCCAACATGACTATCGATAGCCAAGTCTCGCTATCGATAGAAGCACTATCGATAGCCAAGTCTCGCTATCGATAGAAGCACTATCGATAGTCCTTAGGCGGCTGAAGGCTGTCTTAGATATTTTGAGATATTTCAAGGGCATATATGTTTTTTGCATTTTCCTTCTATATATACACGTGTAAAGGCGACTTAAAGAGGGTTCAAGACTTTTGCTCTGAATCATTACTCTGTTATTTTTAATAGA
>JAESVK010028281.1:0-10648 GCA_017140935.1 Hamamelis virginiana | reverse complement strand
TTATTCATGGAAATTGCCCTAAATTATTTTAAGGGAAAAATTATCCATGTTTCTGCTGGACAAATGACGCAAGAGTATCATCGGATTGCCATAGCCTTAGCTTCAGGCCGAAAGATGGCCTTAGCTCCTTTTGTCTTG
The DNA here is from genome assembly GCA_017140935.1 of Hamamelis virginiana. Lineage (NCBI taxonomy): Eukaryota > Viridiplantae > Streptophyta > Magnoliopsida > Saxifragales > Hamamelidaceae > Hamamelis > Hamamelis virginiana. The sequence continues at coordinate 10,510 of JAESVK010028281.1, read as the reverse complement.
TCTCACCTGTATAGAGGTCTTGCGGAACTTTGTAAAAGGTCTTTATGCATAACTGGAGGTCCTCTTTGGTTATTGCAATTGTGGTTCTTTGAATATTTCCCAGACCTTTTTCAATGTACAGTCATCTCAGAGGCCTACCCAACTTATGGTTTTAAGTGGGTAAGGCCTTATTTTGAGCCAAAATCCTTTACTGAGTATATTACCTTTTTCTGGAAGGTTTCCTTTGACCGTTCTGATTCTTTATTCTTTCCTTTTGGCGGTCGCCAATATGGTCCTCCATGGTTCACCCTTCAGCCCCCTTTTGTAGGTCTTCATCTTATTGAACAGAAACTGATATGGGCTTCCTACCTTGTTGGTAGAGAGCTCCATTATGGTGGCAATTTTGACCCTAGAAATAAGAAAATAGGAATTGAGTATTACTCCCCTAATCTTTTCAGTAGACAATTTGGGTTTACCCAAGGTCTTCCTGCTCCACCATTTTTATACTCTGTGAATTGTCCTCCTCACTCACGGAGAATTTATGATCAAGGTGATAAGTTGAGAGAGATGAATTCCACTTTCTTGGACAATTTAAAAGATTTTCTTCTTCCCCATCTCCCAAACAAGCCCTCAACCACTTTGTCTTTTAAACTTTGGTGACTCGATTGCTTCAAAAGAGTGTCTAACCATGGTCTTCACGTTTTACTTGACCGGTTGTCTAAGGCCTTAGAACCAATCTCTGGCAGTGACAAGCCCACCAAGCCTCCTAAAGTTAAAAGAACAGGAAAAACAGGTAATCACCTCCACTTGTTTTTAATTTCCCAAAAAGGAATACCTCTTCTTATACTCTTCTTGTTTCAGGTGTAGCTGCCTCTATTGGTTTGCCTTCTACTACCATTCCCAGTACTGAACCTCCAAAAGAACTTCCAAAGAGGAAAAAGTCAACCCCTAAACCTGGGCATGGTCCTCGTAGGTCATCCAATAGATTAAAGTCTTCATCAAGATCTTCTCCTAGCTCAGGTAGCACTGTCCCTGTTGATATTTCTGATGATGAAGGTTCTAGAGGAGGTGGTATTGAAGTGAAAGTTGAAAGTCCTCCTACCAAAAGATCCAAAACCTCTGGTAGTCCTTTTCCTTCTCCCACTGTTAGCCCCTTACCAATGGAAAAAGATTCCACTGCCACATCCACCATGTTTAATCCCCCAAGTATCCAATCTTCTGATATCCCAGATGATCTCGAGGCTTGGACAGCCTCTCTTGACTCAATTTCAATGCAGACTGATAATCCCTTTGTCCCTTCTTCTGTTGAGGTACCCCTTGAGATGCCTCACGAGGCTAAAATTCTGACTGTGAAGGCTCAGTTTCTTGAGATCTATCGAGCTCCTCTTTCTAGTATCTCTTTTGAAATGGCTCGGGATCTTCAAGAGCACTTTGTTTTTCTGAAAGGAATCCCCAGTTTGGCCTCCACTATAAGCTCATTGGAAAGTCACATTACCCAACTCCCAGATCTTGTAAGAGAGTTTCAAGGCAGTTATGCAGAGAGACGTACTTGTGAGGCGTTACTCAAACGTAGGCAAGACCTTAAGGTCTCCATCGATAATCTGATACCCTCTATCATTAAGTCTCGGACCGTTCGTGACTCTGAACAAGGGAAGCTGTCTAATCTTATTGCTGAGACTGATGATCTTCGCAAACAGATTGCTGACCTTCAAGCTGCTCTGGTTGTTAAGGAAGGTGAAGTTTCTGCTCAAAAGATTGTCGTTCAGAACACTCAACAAATGGTGGCTGATGGCTGGAAGAACGTGGAGAAGATGGGTCTTGAGTATAAAGCCTCTGCATCCAACGTGCCTACTTGGGAATCAAAGGCCAGAGATGCAAAGTACAAGGAGTCTGAGGTGATGACCATATGGAGCAGGATTCCAAGTGTTAACTTCTAAGTCAGGCCGTTTTAAAACAATTATTTTGGGTTTCTTGGATAATTTCATTTCTCCTTTCCTTTCTTTTCTTTTCTTTATGCACTTCGAACAATTATCTAGCTTTGTTTATTTTGGAAAGGTCTTAAACGGCCTTAAATTGCTATATGACTAAGGTTTTTTATTCTGAACGGTCTCCCATAAGGTAGGATAATACCTTTTAAGAAACCGTCCATTGATGGACTTTATAACATTTCCTGTAGACAATTCTTGGACAGAATATACTCCCCCAGGTATTACTTTTAGTATTTTAAATGGTCCTTCCCAATTTGGGGACCACTTTCCGAACCTAGGATCCTTAGTCCCCAAAGGTAGGACAACTTTCCATACTATATCATCAACTGAGAAGGCCTTATATTTTACCTTTTTATTATAGGCCTTTGCTATTTTCTTTTTCTGGACCTCTATAGAATTTAAGGCCCTAAGTCTTTCTTCTGTCAAATTTTCCAACTCTAACAACATAGCCTCATTATACTCTGCTGGTAGTAAATCATTTTGAAAGGTTATTCTCATTGAAGGTATTGTAACCTCCATTGGCAAAACGGCATCATGGCCAAAGGTCAATGCATAAGGAGTAGTTTTTATGCTTTCTTTATACGATGTCCTATAGGCCCACAAGACTTCAGATAATTGTGTATGCCATTGCCTTGGATTATCATCTAACATCTTACTCAAAATTTGTTTAATAGTTTTATTTACGGCCTCAACTTGTCCATTGGCCTGTGCGTAATATGGAGTAGAGTTAGTAAGTTTAACTCCATATTCTCTAGCAAAGGCCTTTATCTGATCTCCCATAAAGGCCTTAGCTTGACCAGTATTAATGGTCTCAGGCAGTCCAAACCTATGAATAATATGCTCTTTGATAAATCCTATCACAGCATTTTGGTCTACTATTTTCATTGGTTTCGCCTCAGTCCATTTAGAAAAATAATCCGTGGCCACTATAATAAAGCAGTGCAAATTTGAGGAAGGAGGATATATTTTACCAATAACATCGATGGCCCAACCTCTAAAAGGCCATGATTTTATAATATAATTTAAATCAGTGGAAGGTATATGTTGGATTTGGCCATGTTTTTGACAAGACTCACAACCTTTAGCAAATTTAATACAATCTCCTAAAACTGTAGGCCAGTAATATCCATACCTCCAAACGAGCCACCTCATTTTGATGCCAGCCTGGTGAGCTCCACAAACACCTTCATGAATTTCCCCCATCAACAGTAAGGCCTCAGAATCATTAACACATTTCAACAAAAGGCCTTCTTCTGTTTTTCTGAAAAGTTCTCCTGCATATATCACAAAATGAGTAGCAAGCATTTTAATCTTTCTATCACAAGGCATACCTGGGTTAGTTAGCCTCCTTATTATTGGTTCCCTCCAATCTTGTTGGCTTTCTTCAATATCATGTATTTCAAAATTTACTTCCCTGGTTTTGATAGAAGGTAATGCTTTCTTTTCTACCACCACATTCCTTTTCGTTTGTCCTCCAGTGAGTTTAAGACCTGAGGCTAACTGTGCTAACTCATTTGCATCTTCATTTTCTTCTCTTGGTTTATGTATCAAAACCACATCATCAAATGAATCAAGTAATTGGGAAGCAATAGAAAAGTATGGTAACAAAGCCCAACTATTACATTTGAATTTGCCTGCTAATTGATTCAGAATCAATTGTGAATCTCCAATAACTTCTACTGTTTTCACACCCATCTCATGCAATATCTCAAGGCCTATAATTAAGGCCTCATATTCGGCTTGATTGTTACTACATTCAAAATCAAATTGATAGGCATGTTCATATTTAACACCATTTGGAGATGTAATAACTATGCCAGCCCCGGACTTTCTTTCAGTCCTTGATCCATCAAATTCTAGTTTCCATGCCACGTGTTCTACCATCCCCAAATCTACCTCCACTTCTTTTATGACATCATTTGGATGGTCTGCTAAAAAGTCAGCAAGGACTTGGCCTTTCACTGCTTTTTGTGGCATATATTTTATCGCATAACCTGATATAGCAAATGCCCATCTTCCAATCCTACTTCTAGAAATAGGTCTTGATAGCATATACTTTACTAAATCGGTTTTGGATATAACATACACAGTATTTGACATAAAGTAATGTTTAAGTTTATCCGCAGTATAAAACAAAGAAAGACAAGCCTTTTCTATTGGAGAATATCTTTGTTCAGTACATGTAAAGGTCTTACTTAAATAATAAACGGCCTGTTCATGGCCTTGTTCATTTACTTGTGCTAACATTGCACCCAGAGACCTTTCTGCAGTTGACAAATAAAGCCTCAAACTCTTATGTGGTACAGGAGGAATTAAAACTGGAGGCTTCGTAAGATACTCCTTAATCTGGTCGAAGGCCTTCTGATGCTCGGCCTCCCATTTAAACTCCTCGCAGGCCTTGAGCTTTAACAAAGGTGAGAAAATAGAAGTTCTTCCTGAAAGATTAGATATAAATCGACGCAGAAAATTAATTTGACCCATAAACTTCTGTAACTCATTCTTATTCATAGGTGGTTTAACTTCCCTAATGGCCTTTGACTTATTTTTATCCACCTCTATGCCTCTTTGATGAACTAAAAACCCAAGAAAGTTTCCAGCTCTAACTCCAAAGGCACATTTTGCTGGATTCATCTTCAGTTTATATTTCCTCATTCTTTCGAAGGCCATTTTGAGATCTTTCAAATGATCAAGGTCTTCTTTTGATTTAACTACTATATCATCAATATAGACCTCGACGGATTTCCCTATTAAATCATGGAAAATAACATTCATTGCCTGCTGGTATGTAGCTCCAGCATTAATAAGGCCAAATGGCATTTTTACCCATGCATACATTCCTATGGCTCCTGGACATCTAAAGGCCGTTTTATGAACGTCCTCTTCACTTATGAAGATCTGATTGTAACCAGAGTGGCCGTCCATAAAAGATAAGATCTTATGGCCGGCTGCTCTGTCTACTAATAAATCAGCTACAGGCATAGGGTATTCATCCTTAGGGGTTGCAAGATTCAAATTTCTAAAATCTATACATATCCTAAGTTTGCCATTTTTCTTAACTACTGGAACAATATTTGAAACCCACTCAGCGTACCTTATTGGTCTGATGAAACCAGCCTTCAGCAGCCTCTCTATTTCCTCTTTGATCTTCATGGTTACTTCCAAGGTCATCCTCCTTGGTGGTTGTTTGAAAGGCTTGAATCCAGGCTTTGTTGGCAAACGATGCTCCACCAATTTTCTGTCTAGGCCTGGCATTTCGTGATAATCCCAAGCGAAACAATCTTGGAATTCTTTAAGAAGTTTGATGATTTCTTCCTTAGTGTCTTTCTCTAAAAGGCCGCTCACAAAGGTTGGCCTTCTATTTTGGTCATCCCCCAAATTAATTTCTTCTAGTGGATCTTGGACCTCTGCTCTGAGGTCTTGTTGTTGTGCAGGTTCCACTTCAAGATCTTTCAAACCGAAACTGTCTTCTTTTATGACTTCAGCATCTTCTTCTAGTATACATTCAGCCTCTGATATTTCGCAAAGGCTTTCCTCTTTGTTATATATCAACAGTTTATTGAAAAGGTCTCGAATTAAACCTTTTCGTTGATCTTCAAATGGTCTGCAACTCATGGAATCTCCTCTATACTGCAGCTTGACAACGGCTGGTCAAGTAAAATCGCCCCAGGCCTCGTCGTCTCTTATATCACTCTTTCCACTGCTCTTTTTGAGTAAAAGTCAATTGCTGTGGTCATTTCTTTGGGTTTTCCTTCTTTGTCAGTGCCTATAAATTTGATTGGACCCACGTCCCCTCCATATAGATGAGCTTCTGCCGCATTGGATCCTGCAATAAAAGGTCTCTGGTCTGCCCATACAACTTCTACTTTGCTGCCGTTCCACAAGATTAAGAACTGATGCAGAGATGAGGGGACGCACCAATTGGAATGAATCCAATCTCTGCCAAGAAGTGCATTATACGATGCAGTCGAATCTACTACAAAAAAGGCAGATAAACATTCCCTGTTTCCAACCGCCAATATTACAGGGAGAACTCCCTTAGTCTTCATAACTCCACCAGAAAAATTTGCAACTGTCACATCCGTAGGTATAAGATCTGACTCTGTCTTACCAAGCTTTTTCAAACTTGTGCTTGGAAGGATGTTAACAGCCGCTCCGTTATCAACTAAAACCCTCTGCATGGGTCTCCCATCCATATGAACATTGATGAAAAGAGGTCTTAGGTGTTGAGTCATTTTCTCTGATGGTTTTTCGAACACTATATTCTCTGACCTTTCTATTTCTCCATCTTCGTTGACCATTTCCACTTCTTCAATGACCACCGATGTACCCTTTGGCCTATGTTCTTCTTTCTCAATTTCGATGGGTTCCTCATCTTCTCTTGCTCGAAAGATCAATGGCAAGGTAAATGCCATGTTACAACCCAATATTGGTGGAAGACTTCCGAATTGTAGCGAGAAGTTGTCTTCATCACTGTCTAGCTTGAAATTTGTGTTGTCTTCATCATTTTCCACCATAGGATCTTCTTGATTTTCTGGTTGTCTGATTGTCTCGCCCGATTGTGAGGAAAGACCTTGATCTTTATTAGTCGTTAAACTAAAAGATCTGTCTTCTATCTCTTCAAGTGTTGAAATGATCCATTTTGTAACGGTTTTCATCTCCATATTGTCGCCTTTTGAGACCTCTCGGACTTTCCTGCGGTCTCCATTAACAGTCACAGTTAGATTTTTACGTACCTCACTTGTGTCAGAATTTGAAGATGTTTGAAAAGATCTTCTGTACTCCGCCCTCCTTCTTTGAAACCTTCTCTTTTGTGTTCTGGTAAGAGGACACGGGAACTTAGGGTGTTCCAACCTGGTCCATACCCCTTCCCTGGTTAAAGGAGGTCTGATCATTCTTGATTTTTGGTTAGCAACAACCCCCTGAGGCCTCTGTACTGGAACTTTTGGTACCCATCTTTTCTGGACACAAGGAAAACCGTGGTGTCCTTGAGATCTCTGAAAATGATAAGGCCTCATGAAAGGCCTTGGACGGGTTTCCAGATTCAAAGAATTATGGCAGTTGCAACAAATCTGAGGTCTGGTAGGTTTTGGAATGAAGGGAACTCTTGGAGACTGAAAGTTCCAAGGTCTCTCGTTCCTGAACCAACGTTGCTGGAAATGTGGGAGATTTCTCGGATAATGATTTTGCACTTGGTTCCTCGACAAAGATCTTAAATCAGTTGAAGCTACAGCAATCTCGGCTATTGGGAACGGATCAGTGTCTACTGCCATGGCTTCTTTGTCCTTCTCAGGGAATCTTAAAAGGCCTTTGTCAATGCAATCCTGTATTACATGTCGGAAAATAACACAATTGTTAGTATCATGAGACCTTGTCGCATGCCATTTACAGAAATCCCCGGTTTCACGACCAGGAAGTTTATGGCCATCTAAAAGCCTGATAAATTTTCCGGCCAATAAGTGGTCAAATATCTCAGATGCTTTTGATAAATCGAATGAAAATTTTCTTTTAACATCCATAAGATTTTTCCTAACTTTTGGGTCATGAGGGGCCTCCATGTCTTTTTTCTTTAAGGCCTGACAAACAAAAGGTTTCCTAGCAATAACCTCAGCCAAATCTACTTCAAAATTCGGGTCATGATAATATGTCCCAAACGAAGAGGCTTTTCTCTGATCTTCTTCCCTCAAAAGCCTCTCATATCTAGAGGCTCTAGCAGATAATTCAAAAAGGTCTTCAAAGTCCATGCCTTCGAATTTCTTTCGTAATTCTAGTTCAAGGCCATTTTGAGCGAGTTTGACAAACTCTTGCTCGGGTAAGTAGACAGTGCATCTATTTCTGGCCTTTTTAAACCTCGATATGTATTGTTCTGCACTCTCACCTGATAACTGTCTAAATTTAGACAAATCGGCCATTGTTATTTCAGGTTCAGACCTATAGAATTGCATATGAAAACGCTCTTCCATTTGTCTCCAATTTAGAATTGAATTTGGAGGAAGACTTATATACCAAGTGAAAGCTGTTCCAGTCAAAGAATTGCCAAAAAGTCTTAATTTCAAGTTGTCATTGGCCGAAACCTCACCACACTGTATGGTAAAACGGCCAATGTGCTCAATAGTGGACTGACCACCTTCCCCTGAAAACAAAGTGAACTCAGGTACCTTATAACCTCTAGGAAAATCATTGCACTGGTCTATCCATTCAGGATATGGCTTTCTGTACAAAGGCCTTACAATTCTTCTCTGATTACCTGCAGCAAGGCATTCTTGGACTATGTTAACAATGTCATCACGGTCAGGTGCATTACCTCTATTAATATTTTCTGAAGGTCTTTCAGAGGTAAATGTCGGATTTTGAAAAATCTCGTAAGGTCTCCCACCAGCAATGCTATTAAACGTACGTCCATTTTGCCCCCCGGGTATTTGGTTCGTAAAGTCATTCATGTTGGTGGGTCTAGGTCTAAAGTCATCATCAGCCCAAGTATTTAGACCTTGATTTCCCTTGTGTTTTGCCCCCCGGGTGTATTAATAAACAAAGGTTGTTTACCAATATTTTTTGACCCACCATCAGGCCCTAGATGAGGCCTTCTGGTCGCAGTGTGTAATCCTTCAAAGTTTGAACGATCAAGTTGGCCATTTCTCAAAGGAGGCGGAACATATGGCCTCTCATCCTCTATAGGATTGGTCATTGGTGGGATAAGAGTATGTGAAGCAAGTTTAAGACCTTGGTTGCTAGACTCACCTTTCTCAGTTACGTTCATTCCTGATTCTAAGGCTTTTCCTACTGAAACATGAATTTTAGAAGCCTCTTGATCACTTAAACCACAAGGTCGACCATTATCCCCAACTGTCTTCTTCATAAGACTTGTCATGGTCTCAAAGAATTCTTTTTGTTGTTTAGATAGATTTTCACTCAACTTCTCAAACTGTAATGACAAGACTTCGGTCATACGGTTAGGTATGTCCAGAATGGCCTTATACATATCATTTTGACTAATTTCTAACATAGAGTTTTCTTCCTCTTGAAAACCATCCGAAGATGTCCCATGCCTTTCATTTGGATTAGTCATTGATCTCGTAACAGGTCTATTAGTCATTCAACACAAAGTGGTCCCACCGGGCGTGCCAAAAAGGTGTTCCCGGTGTAAATGCTGCGGTCTCAAGACCTCTGGTGTAAGGTCTTAATGCGCGGGCGTGCCAGGGCTCGGAAAGCCCAAAGACCGTGTAAACACGACCTCTAACACCTTCTAGGCCGAGAATCCAAGAAAAATCTTAGATGCCTAGTTGGTCACTTTAAAATTAAAATGGGAATCAGGCGATTGATGAAAATCAGAGGTTAATCCTCTTGGGTTCTAGTGTTAACAAATCTAAAAGACTGAGAAATAATGACTTAATGGAAGAAAACTTATTAGAAATAAAAATATCCATTGACTGAAATTAAACTAGATGGAATTGAAATGACAAAAGACATATTTACATTACATGGATGAACTAGATGATAAATAAACTCCATTGCTAATTGAAATAAAGATTAGACTATGAAATTAGAAACTAAAATCTGCAAATACCAACTAACCGAAGACAAATGATGAACGGCTACTGAAATTACAAAAACTGCTACTGGACTGATTGCTAATCTGCTGCGCCTAAGAATTGAAAGCTTGCCTTGAAGAAGACGAAACTGCTATTGGAATGATGAATTACTGCTACTGGAATTAATAATCTTAGACTAATGATCAAAACGAAGAGAAGCTTGCCATGGGCTTTTGGATTGACGTTGTGTGTTCTCTTGCTGCTGCTGCTGCATCATATTTATAGCAGTTGGGCTGTTAACTGCCTTGACCCATTATCCACTTCCTTATTTGATGGCCCATTATCCCATTTCCAAAAAACTGCTCAGCACTAGTTCCAGAAACTGCCTAACTGTTTTGTGCTCCACATCATGCTGCCACGTGGCTAAATCTCTCCATATCCTAGAAGCTTGCATGGCATTATTCTTTCCAATTTCGGTATGCCTATGTGGCACTTCTATGATGCCTACATGGCATTTTTTATAGTAAACAATCCAAAAGTCTCATTTTGAGTTATTTTTTACCCAAAAGTTCCATCATCTTTTCACTTTACCCAAAAAACCAAATTTCAGTTTTATTTTACCCAGAAGTCCGAAAAACTTATTTATGCATAAGTTTTCTAAGCACTTCCAAAAAATTGATCTATACATTAGGTTTATGGAAAATGATTAGTTTGTGCAAAATCAAATAACAAACTGATGAGTTTCTTATTAAAAATGACTTTTGGGTAAAATGAAAAGATGGCGGGATTTTTGGGTAAACAAAACTTATAAATAGGACCTATGAGTAAACACCCCTTATTTTAATTTTGCTGAATACTCGTAGAAGATTGGTGGTAAAATTAATCAAATTCAAGTCATGCCCTTGAATTCTAATGAGCTAGAAACTAGGTGACAAATTCAATTCTAGATTTATAATATCACGAGAGTCGAGGTAAACCCAATAAAAAAAGGGATAAAATCTGTCAAGATAGCTAAGA
>JAESVK010028082.1:0-11719 GCA_017140935.1 Hamamelis virginiana | reverse complement strand
TTAAAAGTTTGAGTTTTCAAAAACACTCTATCCCATTTTTAAATTAGCTTTTAAATTGCCAATACTCTATTCACCCCCCCTCTAGAGTATATTTTGGGCCAACACTTTCGGTGAAGGGTCAAGTGATGAAGTCAATACCATTATCCCACCTACATCGCCTTCACATCCATCTCCTCAGTTTGCCGAACTTTGTAAGCCCTTAGATCAAGTCCTCGAGATATTGAAAGATCAAAACCTTTTGCAATCCCTCGAGCCAAGGCCTCTCCCTAAGTCCATACCCAAATCCTTCAATGGAGATGTGTACTGCAATTTTCATCAATACCCGGGCCATTCGACCAACCAATGCTACCGCCTTCGCCATGAAATCCAAGATCTGATTGACCGCAAAGTTTTCTCACCATCCAATTTCTCTAATCAATTAGCTTGAGCCCACCACCGCACCCCTTTCCAATGGATCCCTTGACGGAGAACCTTAGTGAAAGCCCATGAAAGATGAAGAGTTGTTTCTGCCGAGTAGTAGCTTATAAGATTTTGTTTGTGCTTTCTCTGAGTAGTGCAGGATTTCAGTTTTCATATTCAATAATAAGTGTTTCCCTAGCCCACTTGTGGGACTAGGGTGATCCGTTGTTTATGATTTCTTTGTTTTGTCATTTCCATTCGAGTTCAAAAAAAAAAAAAAAAAAATTCTCTTCTGCATCTTTTTTGCATTGTCTTCCTTTATGGATATTTACACTACTACAAAAAAGCCCAAAGAAGACGGTTTTAAAACCGTCTTTATGGTAGCCGTCTTGTTTGCTTGAAAATAAAAGAAGACGGTTTATTGACCGTCTTCTTATATGACAAAATGAATACAGTTTTAAACCGTCTTTAATAATAACCTACGAAGACAGTTTTAAAGCTTCTTTAAAGTCAAAAATAAGAAGACGGTTTAAAACTGTCTTCTTTGTTATTTATGTTTCTAAAAAAATTTTAAAAGAGGACAATTTAAAACCGTCCTCTTTGATATTTTTCCAAAAAAATAAATAAATTTTATTATAAAATTTTGTATTCCTCAATATGAACTTGTTGCATAGAAGCCGATGAAAGTTATTTTGAACAATGATAATAATAGTTCAAAATTACAAAATGAGAGACTTGGCAAGTCATAAACACTTAGAATATATTACTGAATTGAAAAAATAATAAACTTTCATCTACAATGGTAAAATATGAATAATTTTCAGAGGATCGCGTTAAACTGAACTACCTCTATCAAATGTGTGGTTACAGACACACTCATGAATTCCAAATTGCGCATTCCAAGCTATTTGCGATACGAAACAATCAACAAATCCAATTTCTCCTTTGCCAATTGAACTGCTATCCGGGCTCTGGCAACCTGTTCATAAATGAATTATTCAACAAGGATTCAGGGAAACAAATGAAGTAAACATGAAGCAAAAGGGGCAAAAAGTAAATTATGAAGATGAAACTCATCACCCAAACCTCTGGGAATTGGCCTCTAGAAGTGATGAATTAGTTTAGGAGATTCCCTTGCCAATTGAACTACTGTTATTATTTAGTTTCTCAACAAATCTGAATGAAATTTTTTCAAGCTAGCACACTAAAATGGCTCATAGTCTTACAAATATTTAAATCCATAGCTAAAAGAGAAAATTTCAAAAATTGTTAACAAACTACAAACCAGAAGTTAAGTTTCAGTATTGAAGTCACAAGTAAACAAATCAAGTAGAAGTGAACAATGAAAAATTAAAACAAGTATAGTTGTCTAGTTCAAGAGATGGTTGGGAAATTACCTATTTGTTGCATGTCACAATAATTTTAATTTTATTTGATGTCTCTTTCCTTCTCGTACGCATAACTATTTTAAGATTTCAAAACAAGATGTTGTTTCAATACTTTATCATTATCTTTCAATAACGATTTTTTTTTTCATTGGCACCATTCTAAAAGGATGTATTCCCATTCTAAAAATCTACTAAATGAAATGGATTGGCCTTAATCTCCATGTGGTGTCAAAACATCTCTTTTTGCTGATACACTAAAAATGCACGTAAACATGAATCTATTTCATGCAGTTGCTTACCTAATGAATCTTGAAGTAAATGTGTGAGTTTGGAATTACTGCAAAATCCCGACAAACAAATCAGAATATAAGGACTGGCAAGACATACCTGAATATAAGATCGGTAAAAATGGACCTATATGGAATATGGCTGTTTTTGGCTGCCAGAGCCGATATCACATCCCCAAGAGCTGAAAGCGATCTATTAATCTTTTGAGCTTCCTTGAGACGTTCACCTTGCACCTCTTTTTTTACTAGCCTCTCGCTGCCTGCCAAATCCACAAGCCAAATCTTGCTATTGGTGCAATCACCTCCATTATGTTCTCGACTCTGGCTTCCACAATCCCTGGAACATGATAAACCCCTTTAGAAGCTTGCCTTATCTCCAACCTAAAATGCATAAGTTCAAGTTTCAATAGGCAATTCATTCATTATGACAACCTGAAATCAAGATATTGAAGCCAAGCCATTTTTTAACCTCCCTGAGCTTTTGGAAGCCATATCCTGAGGCTAATCACAAAAATGAAGTAATTTATTTGAGGCTCTTTTTTTCCCCCAAAAAGTATTTGAACAGGGATGAAGAGTTTGTAACTATACTTCTTTGATGTAGGTGAAGTGGCAAGCAAGTCCTTGATTTGCTCATTGTAGACTTCAAGCACACTGACAGATATGTTGTATGTACAAGTCTCTCTCCTTTCCTCAACTATTTTAGACAACTACTCCAGAGTCCTATAATTGACTCCTCGATTCCGCTTGGTGCCTTCCATTGTGAAAGTATTTCCTGTTCCAGTTTGCCCATATGCAAATATACTGACATTGTAGCCATCTAACACTAAATTTACCATAGGTGAAGCATCCGCAAATATGTCAACTGTCATGGAAAACGACAACTCCAAATCAATATGAGTTCTATAAGTAATTGCATTTATGCAGTATCCATTAAACAAACATATTCACAAGTTTAGAGAATTTACTCCGTTCACAAGTTTAGAGAATTTTGTCACAGTGTTGGGTGCATACCTTGATCATACTTTGGCATATAACTCAGTCAAATTTGAAGATTTTCTTTGTTGAACCAGCTGTAAATATCCCAAGCTCTCCTTCCTTTGCTGTCTCAAAATCTACAACTGTTGCATACCTAGCTGATTCCTCTAACTTACTTAATAGGTGACACCTACAAAACACCCTGATGTTTCCTGAAATGAAGAGTTAATAGAGAAGCTTGAGTCAGTTCAATTCCCAAGCTGAGGATATGAAAAAAAAATCAAATTATTTTTACAAAAAATAAATGCCTTTTGCTTCCTGAACTTGGTTATAAAGCTTCTTCCTCTTTGCATGCTCCTCATTATACTTCAATTTAAGATCGTCATATTGTGTGACTGCAGTCCATAAAGAGTATAAGATAAATAAATTTCAACTCCAATTATGGTCCAGTGCTGATGTGAACCTACCCAAGGCTTGAACTGCAAATACCATCATATTCAATTCAGGAATTGAATCAGCACGAGCGTGTGCTTCACATGAGAGCTGAGAATGCTCTTGTTTCATGGTCAGTATAGAATTCTCTTGACCTCCATAACTTTGCTATGAATGACAAGGGGTTTAGGAATGAGGAATGGTGAAGAATGACATTAATTTATAAAGCTCATTAAAGTGAGATCAGAAATTTATAAAGCTCATTAAACTTTCTAGCAACAAAACAAAGTCTAAAAGGAAATGTGCATAAATTATTCATAAAAAATAGGATCCATATTAGATGAGTCTAAACCAAAAATATAGCCAAAGCCTTGTCCTACCTGGTAAGCTTCAATATTAGGCTTGAGCAAGACCTGCTCATGATTTTCATTCTAAGATTATCTTGGCTTGGTTTGATTTGAATAAGGTTTAAGACCTATCAAAAAGACCCCAACCATGATTAATTAAGCTACTTTTCCAGTGTTTTTAGAACTTACCCATTGTTGCTCCCTGGATTTTCATCCATAAAGAGCACTGCTCCCTGGTTTGCTTGAATACTCACAAGTTTACAATCATTTGGTATAAAATTCACCCAGTCCTGAGCCTCCACACAAGGGTGTCTACTCCCTTCTAAAATAATGTCTCCAACATCATGTAATTGCCAACATGACAATAAGCATATTTCAAGGTAAGATTACTTTTCTGACAAGAAAAGAAATCATTGATATGGCAAGAGGGAAAAAAAAAGCAGAAAATATATGGTAGATCATTACTGGTGGAGTGATGTCCAACCTTGTGTAGGGAGTAGGGAAACTAGCAGCCAAATCAGCAAAACTAAGTAAGACATCCAGCTCAGAAAGCAACCCAGCTAAAGACTCAAACACCTGCATAGTCGAAACCTCCTTTAATCCATAATAAGAGTTAGATGGCCCAGTTATAAGGCAACAAGATATAAAAATTACAAATACCTCAGAGAAAGTTGTGGCAGTTTCAACTACTAGAACAACCAGCTCTTTTTGGAAATTCTTATACTCTTCAAGTATCTTCTGGTATTGATCCCCTAATTTTTTAAGCTTTGTGTTTGTAAACTTTACACTATCCTTTCGGGTCTCAAGGACAATAAATTGAGTAGTGACCTTTTTCCTTGTTTTTGGCTCCTCCTCCTTTGTGATTCTAAAGACATGTCCAAATAGTGTGCCCTTATGTAACTTTAAAGCATTATCTATGGGCAGATCAAGATCATTAGCTGTTTGATCAAGGTCAACCGAATTCTCAACAAGACCAATGAACTTATATAAGTGATCGTCATCCGTCAAGAACTCTAGGGGATCTAAATTCCTTTCCTTGATAAGTGTTGAAAATTGTCCATCATACCGTTCCAGAGCATTTTTAATGAATGGAAGTCTAATACTTGACAACAATAAAAAACAGATTGTCAAAATTAAGAAGTACCATTATAAAAGTGCCTGTATCATCATTTTTTTAACAGAAACAATTAAGACAAAAGGCTCAAATAAACAACATTAGTTAGTGTGGTAGAGAAACAGATTACTGCTTTGACAGGTAGTCCACAAAGACATGCCAGCAATCATTTTAGATTCTATGCAACCCTGTCAAATAATGAAAATGAAAATGAATAGGCAAATACATATAATCAAATCTACCTGATAAAGTTTCACAATATGCTGTAAACTAGCTCTCCTCTTCTCAAGATTACGTATAGACCGCTCAATATCCGAGAATCTTTTTAAATGTTGCCTCAGATCTCGGCGGAGTGCAGTATCCTCCACAAATGCTTGTACCAAATCTAGCCTAGAGTTGATTTCATTAACATCTAATGGTGGCTGTTTCAGCCACATGTGCAGTAATCGTTTTCCCATCCCAGCAGTACAGGTTCTATTCATCCAAACTAACTAAAATTTTTGTTTGCATCAGTTTTGCTCTCCAAGACATTCAGTGCCCTCATGGCAGCTGAATCTAACCTTATATAGCTATCAATATTGTACCTTTGAATAGTATAATTCCCATAATTGCTTTCATCAGAAAGTAACTTCGCATAAGACAGTAACAAACTCAAAATATAGTATTTGTAATTTTTTTAAAATATATTTAAATATACATATCATTACAAAGAGAAGAAGACTAACTTTACTACCAAGCACCATAATAAAGCACCAATATCATTTTGACATATTTGATTTCCAAAATACAGCAAAAAGTAAAAAGACCACTATCTTGCAATGAAATAGTTAGATTCCAACAAAGGTTGATACAAACCAAAATTGAATCCATATGCAATAATTCAAGCACAGATCATCACTTTTTAAGATGAATTTAGAACAAATGTCAAGCTCTGTGAAAAAAGCAAAGATATACAGATTTCGATTTTTCTTTTCACTTTAAAACAAAAAGACCACTATCGTGCCAATAATGCAAAGGTTCCCTCTTCACATTAACTACGATGGGTTTTAGTTTTCTCAGGTCCCAAACAATGAAAACAAAAACAAAAACTATAATATGTAACATATTATATTCTTTTCTTCTACTTCAATTTCTCAGCAACCAAATGGATCTTCTATATGTTTAATTCCAACAAAATTACAAAAGTTACACTAGGTATTGGCAGTAAAGCTTTTTGGATCTTGGCTTGTACGGGGTAATGAGCCCACGGGCCTGACAGTGATAAAACATATCAATTATGAAAGTAAGGAATGAAAGGTAAGGGCGGATAGGCTCACAGTGGATATAAGGGTCGACATGAATGACATTAATATTGGCTGGTGGTGGGACTGCATGGGTAGGAAGTGGATTTTGGGTGACATTGGGTTGAAAAGGTGGGGAAATGGTTTTGTTATCTACGAGGTCTTGGATTTCATGGCAGAGACGGATGCAACGGTTGGTAGTATGGCCTTTGGATTGATGGAAATGGCAGAATTCATTTTCATTGTAGTTTTTGGGTAATGGATTGGGTGTAGGTCTGGGCTCCAAAGGTTGGAGCAAGCCTCGAGCTTTTAATTTCTCGAAGACTTTTTCCAATGGCATATAAAGCTCGGTGAATTTTCTGGATGGTTTATTTCCTAAGGAAAATGGTTGGGTAAATGGAGCAGACTGAGATATGGCATTGACTTCGGTAGCCTTCCCATTGATGACTGGTCGGCGGTTCTTGTAGGGTTCATCGGTTCGGAGGGCTCCATTGGCTAGAGCGTCCTCCACTTTGGTACCGGCAGCAAGCAGAGCTCGAAAATTTGGAAGATATTGGAAAAACATGTGCTTATGATAAACTGGGAGCAAGTTCTTCACTATCATGCGGATTTGTTCTTCTTCCTCAGGGCCGTTGGCCATTTTAGAAGCCTTGGCTCTCCAGCAGGTGAGGAAAGCAGAGAAAGTTTCTATTGATTCCTGTTCAGTAGTCTCTAAGTCCCTTCTAGTGACATCAACTTCTGTGTTATGCCTGTAATGATTGCTGAACTCATTGCATACATCTTCCCAGGTATTTATTCTTGACTCATCTAATGCCAAAAACCATTTCAAAGTGGATCCAGCCAGGGTTTCGTGGAACATTTGGGCTAGCAGGTCATCGTCAGCCCCTCGTGGGTGCATAGCCCTCACGTACATCTTCAGATGGGTCTTAGGACAACCCATTCCATCAAACTTCTCTAACTCGGGCATTCTGAAATGAGTGGGCATACGGGCCTTAGGGAACAGAGATAACGGCGACATGTCTACCAGATCATCAGACTTCCTAATACCTTTTAAGGCTTTTTCCAGAGCTTCCACCTTACTACCCAACAATATGGGCTCAGTGGAAAAGAAAGCAGGGGTCTTGGGCTTGGACTAGTCAAACATTAGGGGATGAAGGATTAAGTAATATGAAGGGTTCACATAGTTCTGCTATTCACCTAAACCTAGGGTACGTCATGATATGTTGCTAGATGTCACTCATGACCAGTAAAAGCCTATTGATAAAGGGTTATCAATAAGGGCAAAATTGGAATCGTTCCAATTGAACCTTAAAATAGAAAGTTTCTATTTTTAGGAGACATAGAGATGTCACTGTCCACTGCTAGGTTAGGGTGAACCCAAAGGGTCACACACAATAGGGTGTAAGTGAGTTTCTTGAACTTGTGGGAGGGGAATTTTATCTTTGAAATATGTTTGACTTTAATTATTAATGGTTAATTAATTAAAAGTCAAACATAACCAAGAATAGGATTACTCTATACAAGGATGTTTGGTCATGCTAGCACTAGTAACCAAACACTCCATAAAGAGGAGAATGTTTATAAATAAGAAGAGAGGGAACCCTAAATCACAAACATCACTTTTACTAGGGCTCTCTCTCTCTCTAGCCGTCCCTCTCCTCTCTCCCTCTCCAAGCTAGCTTCTCTCACAAAGTGTTGTGGAGGACTAGGAGGTTCGAGAAGTCTTATGCTCGTGTGGATACCTTTGGAGGTTTCATCGCTTTGAAACTTGAAGGAAAGCTACTATGCAAGGATTTACAAGTAAGTATGTTTATTGTTTTAAATATATGTTCTTGTATAATTAAATATATGACCCTATGCTTGAGTCGATTCTTGAATGGATGTGTATATGGATTGTTTATAAAAGAAAAAGTTTTTGTTTTCACTTCCGCTGCGAATCCATATTTGTCACAACCTTTCAGTGGTATCAAAGCCTAATCAAGCATGGTCATGTGTTTGATGATGGCAATCAATGGCAAAATTAATTAAAATCAAGTTCAATATGGTTTTGGAAACCTATGAGAATTTCGGCCATGGAGGCTTGCCTCCTTGTTTATTGTTTTTGCTTCTTTTTAAAATAGCAACTAGGGTTTATGTGAAACCCTAGAGGGATTCGAATATATGTGGGGCTGCCTCCATAGGTTTCGGCCATCATGGGATTTGTTCTCGTGGGTATTTGGTAGCTTAGGGTTTAATAAAAACCCTTATGGATTTTAGGACCACATAGGCTTGATTCCCTTCATGCTTTGATGAATGGGTTTTGTTCTTCATCAAGAATAGAAGCTATTGACATGTTCAAATCCTCCCACAAGGTATGACTCCCTCTCTCCCATGTCTCTTTAGTTTCGGCACTCTCTCTTTCCTCTATATCTATTCGGCCATCAAAGGTTTTAGAACCCTACAAGGTTCTTTAATGGTTTTGTTTTTGATATGGGTTATGGTAACCCTATAATCAATACTCATAGTTGAATCTTGAAGTTTTTGAAACCCTAGGCATGTTTAGATGATGTTCTTGTTTTTGAAAAATATGAACAAAAGATTTGTTTTTTGTGAAAAACATGTTTTGGTGGCTTATGGGGTTCACGGCCATGAGAGTTTCACACCCTCTAGGTCACGGCTTCATGGGTTTTAGAAACCCTAATATGTATTACATGTTCTTGATTAAATTTTAAAAGTGTTTAATGTTTAGTTCTTGAAGCTTGTGATTGCATGATTTAAATTTGTTTAAACTCAATGTGTTAATGAAGTTCTTGTTAAGTTGTAACAATGGACATTTAGGGTTCTTCAAAAACCCTAATTAGGTTGATGATGGTGGCTGCAAAAATGGTTTAGGTAACCCTAAATCATATTGGGAAAGTCTTGTTGTGAAATTAGTAACACTAATTGTCAAATAAGAAAATCCCTAAATTTCCTATTTTGAGATTTTCAAGTTTAGGAAAGTATCTTATTTGTAATTGATTCTTTCTTATTTTGAATATTTGATATCTAGGAATGTTTTAGGCAACTAAACTTTAGAGTTTATGGAAACCCTAAACTAGGATTAGGTAAGGTTAAACCCTAACCCTAACCCTAAACCCTAATTCTATCTCTCACTCTCACTAGCTCACGGCCACATGGGTTTGGAACCCTAATGGCCTTGTTTTTGTTTTTATTTTTGTGAACCTAATGTTCTTCATATGTTTAATAAATGGTTTATGAAGTTTTCAAAATAATTTTATTGTTTGTGAAAATTAAAAATGAAGAACAAAGTAGGTTTGATAAAATTTGTTTTATAAAACACTTTTGGTGTTCTTGAGAGATTGAATGATTCATGTGATGAATCAATGTTTTTAATTTGTTAAAAACATTTAGGGATGTTGCCTAATAATGTAGAAATTGTTAAAAACGTTTTGGCATGTTTTTACATTGAAGGAATTAATTTTAAAATGGTTTTAAGATTATTTCTGGGTTGCTGTTTTTCTGGATAGCAACCACATAGCTTTTGTAAAATCTAAGAAAAATACTTTCTGGGATTTTTGAAGCTTGCCACCTATCGACTTCATTAATATTAGGTCTTAACAAAGTCCAGGAAGAATTCTCATGATTTTTAATGACCTAGAATAGCCACACTAGATTTTTTGTGATTAAGAGTCAAATCTGGAAAATCTGACTCTCTATCGCAAAAGGCCTCTAATTGATACCAAACGTTGGAATCAAGTTTTGAGACCCCTGCCATTGGAAATAGGATTGAAAAACCTAGTGAAATGAAGTGTTTCTATAACTTAGTTCACTTTAGGTTAAGCCCAATAAAGTCATTTGTGAGGAATTTCCAGAATCTGCCATGGTTTGGAGTTCATGTCACAAATTACTTTAAAGTGATACCAAACAATGGAATCACTTAATGAGACCTATGCCATTTGAAAGAGGACTGAAAATCCTTGTGAAATAGAGTATTCTTACATTTTAAAAGGTTGTTTTAATATAGAAAAGATTGATCCCAAAACAGTAGCTGAATTCTGAAATTTCTATTTAAAAATGGAAATTGTTTCTTTCTTTGAATTTTTATTTTGAGTTATTATTTATTCCACCTTTGTAGGTTAATAGTGATTAATCTACTGAGCTTATTAAAGTGTTAATTGCATGGTTGGAATTGTGAGAATAATTTCTCAAATTAAATTTATTATATTTAAAACCCTAATTGAGTTTTTAGGAGTTTTATTTATATTAAAGAAAGGAACTTATATTAATCATATGTGATGTGATGGTATTCTTTTAATACGATTAAAAGGACTTATTTATTATTATAGGATAATAATAATAAGGACATGACTTTAATTAATTATATGCCATTTGCCATCATTGCCTTTGCTTTTTGTAGCTTTTGTTATTTATGCAATGTGATTGTATAATTGTTAATGGATGATTATGGACTTAAGACCAATAAAAATGAGTTGTGATTGGCCGCATGTGATGTGATAGGTTTATTTGAATGGGTTGTATTTAAATTTATTTAAATTTGGTGATGTAATTAATTGGGGCTTGCATGCCTCTTTCCCTCTCTCTACTTTTGTAATCCCCTTCTCCTTGATCCCTTTCTTTTTATTAAATTGTAATTCAAAGAAGCTTGTGGAGGACTTAAGGAACTTGGTGGAGTCATGTACAGAGGAAAGCCAGAACTTTAGAAGCACTTGGCATGGACATCAAGATCTTATAGGAAGATTTTTGTCACTATGTAATAGTTACATAGATTTAAATACGATCACCCAACCCTCCTTTTAAACATAGGGTTCATCTTTTATGGCTCAAAGTATGAACCCACCCTTAAAAGTCCATAATCTATCCTAGGCCCATTTATATATGTGATGTATGCAAGTAAGGGCCTTGACCTGATTTATTATATGTTCAAGATGAATCCAGCCTAGTCTCTAGGAGGACAGTGGGAGAATAATTGAGAACTAATAATAAAAGTAGGTCTAAACATCTTCATTTATATCTGATGATATATATTTGTGATGCATGTGATGTATGAATGATTATAAAAATGAGACTTTTTAAACAAAACCCCTATTTACATAAAATTAAGTTGTAAGGAAAAGGCCTTGGGCTTTATCCTAGCCTCCTACCATTACAAGAAAGGTGAATCTTTATGATGGATGTGTTTGGCTGCAGATATGTGGGAACACATTCATTATGAAGGTTCAACCGGCTTGTTACATATTGGATATCATGAGGTGCGATAATGGGGCTTACCAAGAAACTATTATGTGAGGGATGCAACATTCAATTGACCATACTCATGTGAATGGTAGGTGTAACTTGACTAAAATGTGCTATCCAATAAACTATTATGTGAGGATACTACAATTTTAGAGGCTAAAGGATGATTGGAACTTGCTTAGGTGAAGCATTAGGATAAAGAGTTATCCACTCAATAAGGGTTAGTATCCAAGAAACTAACATGTGAGGTTACTAATTCTTA
>JAESVK010028036.1:0-10330 GCA_017140935.1 Hamamelis virginiana | reverse complement strand
CTGATATTTGGGTCGGGTTTCACTTTAGTCTCTATACTATAAAATGCATCAAAATGGTCCTTAAAGTATTAGCCTGTTTGATTTTGGTCCCTATACTATAAAACACGTCAAAATGATCCCTAAATTATTGGTTGGTTGCATTTTAGTTTCTATACTATAAAATATGTCAAAATAGTCCCTAAAGTATTGATGAACAAATTAGGGAATTACGACTTTATGGAAATATATGTGTTCCCTAACTTAAAAAAAGTACACCTCACATATGTAGTGTGTTATGAATAAAAAAAATATATGACTTTATCGAAATACATGTGTTCTCTAACTTAAAAAAGGTACATTTTTACCTAGACGGTTAAACGCTACTCTCCAATGTTTTTCACATTGATTCAGGCGAATATGAGATTTCTTGCCACCTCCTAGGAAGTCTCCAGCCATGACTGGAAGACCATGTGTGGAAAGTGGTTCAACGTAGAAAGTCTTAACATGGTCACTGGTGCCCTTTGGGTGCCAAATTTTGGCATTGATACCTCAAATGACATGCGTTTTAGCCAAGCGTTTCCCCTTCTTTTCACCTCTAATTTATCCTAATTAATGGGCTTCTTGTTGTTGACTTGTTGGTACAGAGTGTGGTTGGATTTGGGGGTGAAAGCTCTCATAGGAGCATCAATGGAAAATGGGTATTTTCATTTCCTCTCTCCTTAAACTAAAAGGAAGGTTTATGACGGCTAATTATCTTATGTTGTGTAGCTCATTAGTCTAATGGACTTCTTGACAAAATAAAAATAAAAATCTATACTACTTATAAAAGTCTAAATGATGGAAAAACTTTTGATTCACTAAAATACCCTTATACCCTCCTATAATTTTAATTACTTAAAATCTCTTTAACTTCTTTATTAGAAATCTTCTTTTTAATTACTTTTTTTATTGTAAATAACTTTAGAACTACCCATTCTTTATCAAGTTTTCTTATTTGTGTATAATCCTTTTTTTAAAATAAAAATTTATTATACTTTAGTTGTGCATTTTTTATATTATATTATATTTTGGTAAGAGATTCCTCACTTGGGGTCTAAGTCAGCTAAGGCCTTAAGGCCTTTGGATCATCTTGTGGCCTTAAGGTCTTTGGATCATTTAGCTGAATTAGCCCCAGGTCGGGATCCCTTACTAGATCAGGACTCTTTTCTATATCTATACCTATATATAAAAATTTGAATATCATAAAACTTTTGATTGACCACAATATCCTATATAATTATAAAAGTACATAAATAAGTATGGTTCTAGACAATTCTACCAATCAAAAATCATAATAGTAGGGCATTTCTAATTGATTAAAGATTACTTACAAATATTACAAAGTAATTCTTTTTGAATTGAACTCAATTTCTCGAACCCTATAAAATTTCATTAATCACAACAAAAGTATTATAAATTAAATTGAAATTCTTTTACAAGCACGGTCACATAAAACTCTGTCAATCTTATTAATTCATATTTTTTTTATATAAATACTAACACATTTATAGATCGAACTCAATTGCTCGAAAAATTAAATATTATATGATTCACACTCTATTTATTATTTTCATGAAAGAACAAATGTAATTTGACTAATTGTTCTACTAAAGTTTTTGTTTATAAATATTAATTCATCACTGTATCAGACTTAATTTCTCAAATAATTAAATATTATATAATTCATAATTTATTTCTTAGTTTCAAAAAAAAAAAAAAAATGAAAGTTGACAAATATTTTTTCATAAGGTTACTTTTTAAAAAAAAAAAAAAATCCTTGAAAATTGGTCTCAAGTCCGAAACCAAGAACTAGGCCACATGCTTGAAGCTATGTACGAGTGTAGCAAGCAAGGTGAGCAAGTGGTGGTGCCAGAATTGTTAAATTATGGCATGGAAAACATGATAGGACAAGTTATACTTAGCCGTCGTGTGTTTGAGACCAATGGGTCTGAGCAGAGCCGGCCTGAGGGAAGGCCTAACTGGTAACGCCTTGGGCATCAGTTTTTTAGGAAAATTTAGGGGCATTAAATTTGATTTTAGTAGTGATATACTTCATAGGCAACTAATTTTTATTTAAGGGCAGCTCAAAGGGTCAAACCCCAATATACTACATATATTCTACTATATATTTAGCCTCTATTTTTTGTTGTTGCATTTTTATTTATAATATAGTTTTTGTTAATTTCTTGGTATCATTGTTCTATGTATGTTTGACACATTTATAAAAAATATAATCGAATTATATTCATTTTAATGGAATTATATTCAAAAGTTGTAATCAAAACTTGTTTATTAGTTTGATATATTTGTAATGATGATAGGAGGTTTCAGGTGAGCCTATTGAAAACTCTCCTTGTGAATTGATTGTTTATTTGTTTGATATATTTGTAAGGAAAATTTCATTGTCCTCTCTTTTTGTCTTCCCCTGTGCATTTGACCAACTTGGAGCAGTTATCATGAGAAATCGACCGTTGGATTTGATATTTCACTAATACTTATCATGGATGCAAAAAATCACATTGATCCAATGGTCGGTTTTTGCAATTTTGAAAAAAATTTGTAAAATATAATTAAAAAATTGTGAAAAACTATCGTAGTCTGTTTTTTGAAAAACCAACCGTTGGATCAATGTAATTTTTTGTATTCTTGATATGGATAAGTGAAGTATCAAATCCAACAGTCGGTTTTTCAAAATAAATGTTTCAACTCTCAAGTTGGTCAAATGCACATGGAAGGACCAAAAAGAGAGGACAAAAAGGGTGGACGAAAAGAATTGTTATATTTGTAATGATGATATGAGGTTCGGGATGAGTCTATTGAAAACCCTCATTGTGAATTGATTGTTGTAGGTCTTCTTTATTAGTTTAATTATATTTGTAATTATGATAGAAGGTTCAGGGTTAGCCTGTAGAAAACCCTTTTTTTCTGATTTGATTATTATAGATTTTAGTTTATTTTAAAAAAAAAATTATATAAATATAGATAATGGTTAATCGGTGAGGTTCGAGGTGAGCTTATTGAGAATCCGCTTTGTGAATTGATTGTTGTACATTTAGCTCATGAGAAATTAAGGATAAATAACTAAAATTTTATACTTTTTTTTTTTTTTTCGGTCAATATGTAGTATGGACAATATTTTAGGAGCTCGCTTAGGATATTCAAAATCTCAAGGACGCCCCGGGTCTGAGTCTAATAAGTTTAACGACATGGTGGTGGAGCTGATGACATCTGTTGGGCATTTCAATGTTGGTTATTTTACACCATCCATTGCTTGGATGGACCTGCAAAGGATCCAGCGTGGGATGAAGCTTTTACATGACAAGTTTGATGTTTTGTTGACAAAGATGTTGGAGGATCACATTATTTTAATAAAATTTTGAATATGTTATGTTAGTTGTATTGGGTTGAAGTTTTTATTTTTTATTTTTTTATAAAATAATTATCACGTCAGGTGGTGCAATGCTAGTTAAGAGAAAGGTGTATATTGGAGTTTGGTGGGGAAACGTTTTAAGCGTTGGATTTGCCATCCAAATCGACTAATAAAGCTTCTTCTGTTTTTGTGTGTGAATCGATGTGCTCGTTGGATTGCTTCCAATGCTACCGTGTCACCATCTTACTAGCAGCTCCGCACCGTGCAGAAAAATGTTTGATCCGCAGCAAAATCGAACACGACTGAAGGAGGGGATCCGGGTTCGGTAGTGATCAGGACTTAAATCACTATGTAGTGCTCAACTTGATCCGTGGTTGAGATGATGTGTACGTACGCCACACAAGGTCTCGAGGTGATCTAAAGATCCTTAATTATTTGTCTTGATTTGAATACTAAAAGACAATTTTTTTTATAGCAATAATCATATGTTTCTTACTCATTTTTTTAGCAATAGCTAATTTTTGAAAAAATGTCACTGAAAAAAACAGTGACTATTATGTTCTTTCAAATATTACCATTTTTTCACGATATTTTTTTTTTCCGGAAACTAACCGTAGAATCATTGTGATTTTTGGCAGGCCTAACATAAATAAGAGGGGTCTCCAATCCAACGTTAATTTTTTTAAATTTGTTTTGCAAATGGCTATATGGAGGTTTATTAGCATTTAAGTATTTTTGATATTTCTAAAATTGATTCAAATCTTTTGATTTTCTATTGATTTTTTCTTTTTAGCGTAATCTTAGTGTAAGTTTGACCACACTAGAATGATCACTACATGGTGATCTATGTCCAGATCAAAGGAGTGAGTATATGAGAAAAGCGCTCCACCTATTAAAAAAAATATAGATTATAGTTTCACGCTCCATTCCGTCAATAAACTCTTTGATTCTTTGACTGAACAATATTAGGGGGGAACTTAATGTTTAGTGATATAAATATTTGGGACACCGTAGATCATCTGCTACCATTCCGTCGATCGGATATTTGGGATCCATTGCCAATGAATGAATTGAAAAGGAAGATGTCAAAGAAATGGAGGAATCATGGATTCATGGTCAATATGTTATCATGGCAAAAATATTTGGATCATGTTGATTGCTTAAAATATCTTATTAGTAGCTTACGTACAACTACAATTGTATCCCTAGCTCGATGGTTCACCATTTTTGTAACTGCTCCAACGTAGCATATATTGTCATAAAACCAAGCTTGCACGATTGTGGGGCAGCTTTTTCCGGGCATTTTTCAATTAAGATGGAAGCTAATTGGGGATCCAGGAGGAATCGTAGATAGTTACTAATATTTGGGACCACGGACCACAAAACATAACCTTTGTTTCGGAAGTCTTATTCGAGGTGCAGGATTTAGTCTGTTACGCGCAAGCTGGCTCAGGATATCTATATAATAATAAAAATAAAAAGAGGTGGAATCGTGAAGAGCATTTTGGTCAACATTGGCAGCTTAATTAAATTAAATTAACGAATTTGAATATTGTTATGCAGTAAGTAACGACTGGGGGAGTTGGAATATTTGACTTAATTAAATTTCCCAAATTAAAATAACAGAATTTTAATATGATTAACTTCACTGTCCTACGTGAGCAGTAATTTTTTAGTGGCTGGCCGGTCCAATTTCAATAGCAGGTAAGTTGGGGCCAGTGTTCGAGGGTAGTGGAATGTGGGACTCTTTCTACTTTAC
Organism: Hamamelis virginiana; assembly: GCA_017140935.1. Lineage (NCBI taxonomy): Eukaryota > Viridiplantae > Streptophyta > Magnoliopsida > Saxifragales > Hamamelidaceae > Hamamelis > Hamamelis virginiana. The sequence continues at coordinate 5,183 of JAESVK010028036.1, read as the reverse complement.
AAACCCTCACAAACAAAACAATGATAGTGAATAAATTGACAACTATTTTTAAAGTCAGGGTGGAATGTGTAGCTTATTTTAATCTCATTACGCTGTGCTTTCCTATAAATTGTTTATTCAATGGTTGTGGAATGTGGGACCATTTCTACTTTACAAAACTCTTTTTTTTTTTCTATTTTTTAAAAATGAAACATTATTATATTAAAATTTTCAATTTTTAATCTATTCAAATTTATTTTACTGCCTTCAGAAATTTTTAACCAAATTAGTAAATCTTGATAAATGAATAAAAAATAGTCCCCTTATTGTGAAATTAAAGAAAAAAAATCAAATCACAGAAAATAAATGAACGCCAGAATTTGTGGTTCGGCAAAGTTGTCTACATCTACGGGGAGAGATTTTATTGTTGATAATAATTGTATAATACAACTCTCTTTCTTTTCCTTTTTCCCTGACTCTTTCCCGTCAGCGAACTGTCGGCGAGCCATTCTCTCTTTCTCCCTTTCACCTCTCCTTTCCTTCTGTGGACACTTCTCTCCTTTCATTACAATGAATTGAATTTGTGAATGAATGAATTCATATATATATGGGACAGGATCCTTTGACACATTGTTTTTACTCCTAATTTGACACGCGGTTTGCAAAACAAAGCTTAGGATTTAAGAAAACAACCGTTGGATTAGATATTATGCTTATATACATTATATATGTCAAAAATCACATTAATCCGACGGTTGGTTTTCAGAAAACCAACTGTGACAGTTTCACATAATTTTTTACAGTTTATTTAAAACTGATATTTTTTAAATAGTAGCCGTTGGATCAATGTGTTTTTTGGTAATATATGATCTGTACAAATAGAATATATAATCCAATGGTCGATTTCTCAAAATACCTATTCTACACTGGGTTTTACAAACCGCATGTCAAATTAGGAGTCCAGACCCATATAATATATGTAAACATTATAATAATTAATTTGTGGGATCCACCTCTTTTATTTTTATCTTCTGATTTATTAATTGGTGGGACCATGGTGGGCAACCACCACTTTCTTCTGTCGTCTGATTCATAACACTCATCCTTGGATGTCAATCACCACTTTCGATTTCTCAAAATACATATTCTCGCCGCGGGTGAGGGTTTGCTCCTTGGGTCCTTTGGGGTTAACAGCAAGGAGATTACCCGGTGTTGATTTCGCTAACAATACGGAGATCACCTGGTGTTGGTTTTGCCAAAGGGAGATTTGCCAGTGGGAGAAAAGCTGGTGAACATGAGGTTCCTTCTGTATATATGGAAACGGCAGTTGAATGCACCAAAATTTTAATTCAAGATAAGATACAAAAAGCATGGCAACAGACCACTAACTAGGCTATTTTTAAAAAAAAAAATTGAAATTGAGCCAAACTTTGAATTTACTAATAATGTAATATATTAACATATATTAAAGACACAATAAGTATGTTGAATGGGCAATCAAATGTTATTATATAAAATTAAATATACCGAATAATGAATGTTATTATTCTAAAATTAAATGTATAGAATAATACACCAAAAGAGTGGCCAATGGATCTTATAAAATAAAATGATAATCAATTCAATACACCGTTTTGCCGATCTGAACCAGTAACAATATTGTGGGTGTTATAATTTATGTTGTCTATCCAATTGAATAAATGCAGAGGAATAAATAATATTAAAATCAAATGTTTCCAATCCTAATTTAACTCACCAAATTTTAAATTTAATACTAAAGTTTTCAAACGGTTTATTGGAAATAGTAATTAACATATGATTTTATTCAGCTAAAATAAAATAATAACAAAATTCAATATATCAATCAATTTAATTTTGAAATAGGCAAAATCAAATGTTTCAAATTGTAAATTTTGCTCACAGTTCAAAGCCACGTATATAGAATGAAAATTAACTATATAACTTTCTAATCAGAAAATCTGTGGTACAATAAAACATTAAATATATAAACAGTTTTTTTCCCCTTACTTTTAATAAAATAGTTTGTCGAATTGTACAAATATCAATGCTAACAGAAGAGACTAAACCAATCCAGGAACGTACAATAACTCCAACGGATGCAAGATTATTATAAGGCAAATTTTACTTTTAATAATTCAAACAATATTTATGATTATATGAACTATAATAGTACCTTTAGATTGTTGAAGATTATTTTATAGTTTTAAATAAAATGTTAATACAAAATATAAATTAATTTGAAATAATCTAACAATTAACAATTAATAAAATTCAAACAATAATTTTATAAGAAGAATGTAAGGAATTAAGAAGAAAAGTAAAGAATAGCTGGCATGAGGAAAAACATGTGATCACACGTTGTCCTAAATGTACTATTGCCTCCCAACGTATAGGTTATAATGGCTAACAATCCTTCAGAGATATGATCCCAAATAGCTCATAGTTAAGTCTTCAATGGGTACGTCCATTAGAAGACAAATGAACCTGTCTTCGATCAACTTGTCCAAAATAATAATAGTGTAATGAAAATATAATAGAAAAGAAGATTAGAAAGTGTAGAATCAGAAAAATGAATACTATAAATGATGTTAGGGAACCCATCAATTTATAGGCAAAAAAAAACCCGATATGTAACGGTTAATAACTTAATAGGGCCATAGAGTTTTTGTAATTCCCAAATTAAATTTGGTCAAAATAATAAATTTAAATTATTAAAAATCATAAATAAAAGTTTAGAAATTTTAATTTTTTAATATAATTTCTCAACAGTGTCAGTGTGTAGGGCTGCAAATGAGTCCAGCCGCAAATGAGTCGAGCCGCTCAAAACGCGTTCGATAAGGTTTCGGCTTGAGTTTGTTTATTTAGTAAACAAGCCAAGCTTAAGACTTAAATTTAGGCTCATTTAATAAATAAGCTAAGCTCAAGCACACCTAAGCTCAACTCGTTTGTGTTCGTGAACAAGCTTGTAGGTAGGCTCATGAACAAGCTCATTAAAAACTTGTGTTTAAACTTATAAAAAAAATTATAATTTAGGCTTGAATAAGCTCAATGTATTCATGACTTTATTTTTTTTTGCTTGAATATTTTATTTCCAATATAAACCAAGTATATTAGAGTTATTTTTTAAGCTTTATACATTAATTTTTAACTCTCTCATTGTAATTTAAGGTTGCAAATTAATCAAGCCGTTCATTAATAGCTTGCGAACAAGCTCGATAATAAACAAGCCCAAGCTCAAACATACCAAACCTCGGCTCGTTTAACCTAAACTCGAGCTTGGCTCGAACTTAAATAATCTAACTTTTGATCAAGCCAAACTTAAGCAACCCAATGCGACTCAGCTCGTTTGTAGCCCAAACAGTGTGTAATCACACCTCTGCATTTTAACCTATATTTACGAAAAACCATTTGAAGTCCTAATCCGAATTTTTACATCTTTAACAATGCAACCCCTAACCAATGTGGGATATGTGACACAAATTTATTTATTTTCTAAGTAAAGGGAAAAAACGTATACGTAAGTAAAACACAAACACATACATATACTTAAGTATCACCCAAAAAAGAAATGTTATGTGTGGATGCGTGTTTGGTGTATGTTTTAGTGTTTTACTAATGTATTCTTTTTCTTTAAAAAAAAAAATTAAAAAAAAAAATGCAACCAAGTACGTGATTAAGAGGCCGGCCGGCGGGTAGTGTTCCATTTTATTTTAATTTGCCAACTTGTTGCATTGTGCCGGCACTGCGTGCACGATTTACGAAGAAAATAATTGAAAAGAACAAGTGGTGATTATTGTAAGAAAATGCACAGCTCATTCACAACAACAACTTGTGATTAAATGATTATTAATTATATAAAGCCAGTCCCCTAACCAGAAGTGTCTGCTCTGAGCCTTTAAAGTCTTCCTCACATGCATATCTTAATTAATGCAAAGTTAACCCAATTAAAGAAAATTGGTTAACTTTGCTGCCAATATTGACCAAAATGCTTCACCTCTCCAAGTACCTACTACTGAAATGGACCTGCCACCAATAAAAATTAAAATAAAAAATGCTACTGAAATGGACCTGCCAGCAATAAAAAATAAAATAAAAAAATGTAATGGACTGCTTGCTAGTCCATACTTCATGTGCCTATGGAGATGGGAGATTCTTAGTGATGTTGGTTCTAGCCAAAATTGAAAATTGAGGATTATGTAATAATTTTATGAGCGTATATGATTAGAGATTATATACAAAATTTAAAAATATTTCAAATATTTGATCATCAGAAGGATATTATAGTCATTTAAAAATAATTTTGAGATACAATGAATCTCAATTTATTGCAATATTACACTCTTTCCATTACAAAATTATGCTTCAATTATTAAAAAGCATTTGTATATAAAAATACAGTCATGCCATTGTTTAAGCTGCCAATGTGGACATGAAAACTCCAACTTTCCAAATCTCCTTACCTACTATTCAACTACAGCGCATACATCATGTGCCCACATAGACAAAGCTTTATTGATATAATGCCATCGTCTTCAGCCAGTTGGCCAGCAAAGAAAGCATAACCAACTGTAGCATCCAACAAGTCTTCAGTTCTCTGATCATTTTCCTTTAACCCCCCTTCACCAAATTAACCCACCCGACACTTATATTTTCCATCGATCTCCGGCCTTGAGAACATGCCTGAGACATTTCTCTTTAACATTGCAGAAAAAGTTTTGGGGAAATTGGGCTCTCTAGCTGTCCATGAAGCTAGCTTGGCATGGGGTGTGGAGACCGAGCTGGAAAAGCTTAAAAGCGCCATATCCACCATTCGAGCCGTGCTATTAGATGCTGAGGAGAAGCAGGAAAACAACCACCAGTTGACTGATTGGTTGGGAAAGATCAAAGACGCTCTCTATGATGCTGATGATGTCTTAGATGAGTTTCATTGTGAAGCTTTGCGGAGTCAAGTTGTGAACCGAGGGGGCATTGGGAGAAAGGTACGCCACTTCTTTTCAGGTTCAAATTCTCTCGTCTTCCGTTTTAAGATGAGTCACAAAATCAAAGAGATTAGACAGAAATTAGATGAAATTGCCGCAGAAAAAGCTAAATTTCATCTCATGGAGCGATTTGTAGATAGGCGTGTCATGCAGGGACAGAGGGAGACCCACTCCTTTGTCTATGCTCCAGATGTCATTGGAAGA
>JAESVK010028014.1:0-15636 GCA_017140935.1 Hamamelis virginiana | reverse complement strand
CCCACACCTAGGGCACGTCATGATATGTTGCTAGATGTCACTCATGATTAGTTGTCACGGGCTTGTCGTTTCTCTAGACATAGAACCGTGCGGCACTTAGCTTGGGCGGCGCCAAGTAAGTCAACCTGTGTGTTAAGTCACCTCGCAAGAACACGCACGCACACGATAGCAACAAAGTAAGCAACAATATAAAGAGGCGCAATTGAAAGGCAACGAAAATGCTTTGTATTGATAGCAACAACGAGTACAGACTACAATTATGTAGAGGAGGTGTTGACAAGGAAACTTGAGATGTGGGCAAGCTACTTACCCGATACACCTTTCTCTAAAGAGATTTTTAGGCATTTGCCCAATTGGCAAAAGGAGACATCATTTGGAAAATAAGAAATACAAAGGAAATACAACCTTTACATTGACGCTCCTACACTACAAATGTCTACAACTACTATATTTACATAACATTGGCTCCAAAAAGTGACACGAGACAAATACAACATGATGGCACATATCCGCAAAGGCTTGGCTCGTGACATTCTCCCCCACTTATGCTGTCGACGTCCTCGGAGACCTAGTCAGCAAGAACTCTTCAACTTTGTCTGCAAAGGGGAATAAATCTTCAGCCATCTCCCAGCTGATCTCCTCATCGCCTAAGTCCTTCCACTTAACCAGAAATTATCGGCGTCGCCACTTTGAAGCTGTAATCTCCCGTTCGGCTAGAATCTCCTCCACTACCTTCGGGTTGTGCTGATGTATATCGACAGCTGGCCTGGTTGACTGGTTGCTCACTGAATCTTCTGCATCGGTATGATACGGCTTTAGATAGTTGACGTGGAAGACAGGGTGAATCTTCATCAATGTTGGCGGGTTGATCCTGTAAGATGTTTTCCAAATCTTGGTAGTAATCTGAACTGGGCCTTCATACTTGCGAATGAGGCGTTTGTCCCGACTGCGCCAAGATTTGATCTATTCTGGCATAATCTTCACAAAAACCATGTCCCCAACACTGAAGTGTCTTGGCCTGCGCCCTAAGTCTGCCCATTTCTTCATACGCTTGGAAGCTTTCTCCAAGTAAGCACGGGCAATTTCAGAGTTCTGTTTCCACTCATTGGCAAAGTTGTAGGCTCTGGGGCTCCTTCCTGTGTAAGGCACTGCGCTGGTGTGAGGAAAGATTGGTTGTTGACCTATGACAAACTCAAAAGGACTTTTGTTAGTCGATGAGCTCTTTTGTTAATTAAAACAGAATTGGGCAACATCAAGTAACTGCACCCAATTTTTCTGGTTTGCATTAACAAAATGTCTAGGTATTCCTCAAGCAAACTGTTGAATCTCTCCGTCTGGCCATCGGTTTGAGGGTGATAGCTAGATGAAAAGTCTAACTGTGAACCGAGTAGTTTAAAAAGTTCGGACCAAAAGATCCTAGTAAAACGTGTGTCTCGGTCACTAACAATATTCTGGGGCACGCCCCAATATTTGACAATGTTTTTGAAAAATAGTTTGGCTATCTCCTCTGCCGAGCAAATCTTTGGAGCTGGGATGAATGTAACATATTTCGAAAATCGGTCCACCACCACAATGATGCAACCAAAGTCCCCAACTTTTGGCAAACTCAGGATAAAATCAAGTGATACACTCTCCCATGGTCTCATTGGCACGGGAAGTGGCTCAAGCAACCTTGCCTTCTTCTGTCTCTCAATCTTATCTTGCTGGCAGACGAGACATGTCCTTGTGTAGCTCTCTACATCATCTCTCATTTGGGGCCAGTAATAGCCGTGTTTCAACAACGACAAACTGCGGTGCCATCCCGGATGACCTGCCCACAATGTGTCATGGCACTCCTTCAAAAGGGTCCTCCTCAAGTCACCCGCCTTGGGCACATATAAACGGTTCCCCCTTGTCACTAGCAACCCATCTTCAACCCAGAAGTGGCGTGTTTTCCCCTCGTTGGCTAGCTTCAAAAGGGTCCTGGCCATAGGGTCCCTCTCCAAGTTCTCTTTGATGCGCTCTCGCATAGTTGTGGTGACCCTACTGGCTGACATTTGCGCAACTAACTTTATAGCTGCTTACTCTGTTTTTTTGCTCAATGCATCCGCCACCAAGTTGGCACGGCCTGGCTTGTGCTCAAACTCATAGTAAAACTCAGCGAGAAATTCTTGCCATCTAGCCTGTTTAGCAGTGAGTTTGGGCAGAGTGAAGAAGTGACTAACCGCCGTGTTGTCCGTCTTCACCACAAACTTTGACCCCAATAAGTAGTGCCTCCACACTCTAAGGCAATGGATCACTGCTAGTAATTCTTTCTCTTGGGCCGTGTAACGCCGCTCAGCATCGCTCAACTTGCGGCTTTCATATGCAACCGGGTGGCCTTCCTGTAGAAGCACTCCACCTAAGGAAAAATCTGAGGCGTCAGTCTGCACCTCAAAAGGTTTCATTATATTCGGTAGGGCTAGAACTAGGTCGCTCATGATGGCTTGCTTTAACTCATTGAATGCCCTCTGGCACTGCTGGCTCCAGTCCCACTTTTGCCCCTTCTTAAGCAATTCTGTCAAAGGCGCCGCTCCCCTAGAATACCCCTCGAAAAAACGTCAGTAGTAGTTGGCTAATCCAAGGAATGAGCGCAACTCGCTCACGTTGGTAGGGGCCTTCCACTCTTGGATTGCCTTCACCTTCTCCATATCCATCCGTATGTGGCCCTGCTCGATAATGTGGCCAAGAAACTTGATGCGTTTCTGAGCGAAAGAGCATTTTTCCCTCTTGACAAACAGATGGTTTTCCTTCAGCTTCTCAAACGCTTGCTTCAAGTGTTCCACATGATCGTCAAGGCTGGAGCTATACACCACGATATCATCCAAGTAGACCACCACAAACTTGTCCAGATACTCATGGAAAACTTGGTTCATTAAGGTGCAAAAGGTAGCCGGCGCATTGGTCAAGCCAAAAGGCATGACTAGAAATTCAAATGCCCCATAACGTGTCACACACGTCGTCTTCTGCTCATCCCCCTCCGCCATTCTGACTTGATAATAGCCCGACCGCAAATCAAGCTTAGTGAAATACTTGGCACCACTCAACTGATCAAACAAGTCAGCAATGTGGGGAATCGGATACTTGTTGCGCACCGTTACCTTGTTGAGAGCTCGATAATCCACACACAACCGTAAGCTCCCATCGTGCTTCTTCTGAAATAGCACTGGCGCACCAAAAGGGGCCTTAAACGGGCGAATGAACCCCGCCTCCAACATCTCATTCAGTTGCTTCCTTAGTTTAGCTAGCTCGAGTGGTGTCATCCGATATGGTACCTTAGTCGGTGGCTTTGCTCATGACACCAATTCAATCTCATGGTCCACTGTCCGTCGTGGGGGCAACTGTTTAGGAAGCTTGTTAAGCATCACATCCCCGAATACCCTCAACACATTCTCGATGGCTCCTGGAACTTTACCCTGTTCCACCTCTTCCTCCACAGTCAAAGCGGCAACAAATGTGGGCTCGCCCCTTTTCAATCCCTTCTTAAGCTGCAAAGCTGACAGAAGTTTATTCTCATTTGTGGGCTTTGTTGTGACGGCAACAACACAAGGGTCATCACCCATTATGCACATCGAACTCGCAAACGGCATTGGAACGGCCTTGGTGTCCCTCAAAAATTCCATCCCAAGAATAACCTGAAAGTTATCCAACGGCACTGAAATGAAGTTGGCTCGTCCCTCCCACGATCCCACCTTCACTGGCACAGCTTTGGCAACCCTATGGATAGGCTGCGCTTCAGAATTCACTTCTTTCATGCGGCTTGAGTCCTTCTCTAACTTCAAGCCAAATTTGACTGCCTCAACGCCAGAAATGAAGTTGTGAGTGGCCCCCGTATCAACCATGGCTCTAGTGGTCTTGCCATTAACCCTCAAATCCACGTACATAAGGCCCTTCTGTGGAGCTTTCTGCTGCTCCTGAGCTTGCTTTTTCACGGCATTTAGCAACCGCACGGTACCCATTCTCGTTGGCTCCTCATCTGAATCCTCATGTTCCTGCACATTACTAGATGAAGAGGATTGTATAGCATTTAAAGCCTGTTTATGGGGGCACTCTACCACCCTGTGTGGTCCATTACAAAGGAAACATGCTAAAGGCTTCTTAGTAAAAGAGGAGCTGGACCCCTTTGATGTTGTGGCATCTCGTGTTTATTGTTGTGGCCTTTTATCGACTCCCCCACTCTTGGGTTTGCCGGGCTTGAAAGCCTTTCCACCCCCGCCACTACCACTCGTGGACTCCTTCTTTTGGTTGGAGCTCTCAGAGGCGTAGTCAGTCAAGCGTTCTGCAGCAGCTTGGGAGGAAGCCAAGTCTTGGATCCTCTGTCTGTTGAGCTCAGCTTGCGCCCAAGGCTTTAGGCCCTCAACAAAATGGAACAATTTATCTTTCTCCGACATGTCCCTAATGTCCAGCATTAACGCAGAGAAGCGCTTTACATATTCCCTCACGGTGCCTGTGTGCTTTAATTTCATTAGATTGCGTCGAGCGATGTACTCAACGTTCTCAGGAAAGAACGGACTCTTCAGTTCTCTTTTTAGATCATCCCAAGTGTCAATGGTGCATCTATTATTTTGAATCTCATCATATTTAGTGCGCCACCACAATTTAGCATCACCTGTCAAATACATAGTGGCCATTGTCATCTTGGTTTCCTCTGAGTCGGCCCTGACCGCTCGAAAGTATTGCGCAATGTCGAACAAGAAGTTGTCTAGTTTTTTGGCATCGCGTGCTCCACCATAAGCACGGGGCTCAGGGACCCTGACCTTCCCAATATCCATAGCACCTGTGGGAGTGTTGTTAACAGCGCGCACAAACAAGTTCACTTTGGTGGTGAGCTCGCCAATTTCGTTGCGTAGGGCTTCCACCGTTGCCCTAAAGCCATCCGTCATCTCGTCCATCAGGGCATGTGTGGTGCAATGTCCTTCGTCAAGAACACTCACACGCTCAGCCAACTGGCCCACGCCTTCTGTGATCTCACCCACTTGCGTCACTTGCAACTCTAGCTCGTCGAGTCGCTCTTTGTTTGTGCGTTGCCCACTGGGAGACATTTTCCAACCGTGCTCTGATACCAACTATCACGGGCTTGTCATTTCGCTAAACAAAGAACCGTGCGGCACTTAGCTTGGGCGGCACCAAGTAAGTCAGCCTGTGTGTTAAGTCACCTCGCAAGCACACGCACGCACACGATAGCAACAAAGTAAGCAACAATATAAAGAGGCGCAATTGAAAGGCAACGAAAATGTTTTGTATTGATAGCAACAACGAGTACAGATTACAATTATGTAGAGGAGGTGTTGACAAGGCAACTCGAGACGTGGGCAAGCTACTACCCGATACACCTTCCTCTAAAGAGATTTCTAGGCATTTGCCCGATTGGCTAAAGGAGACATCATTTGGAAAATAAGAAATACAAAGGAAATACAACCTTTACATTGACGCTCCTATACTACAAATGTCTACAACTACTATATTTACATAGCATTGGCTACAAAAAATGACACGAGACAAGCACAACATGATGGCGCATATCCGCAAAGGCTTGGCTCGTGACACTAGTGTAGGCCTAATGATAAGTGTTATCATTGAAGGCAAAATTGGAATAGTTTCAATTGAACCAATAATAGAGAGTTTCTATTCTGGGAAACATGCGATGTTCCCGAGCCACTACTAGGTTGGGGTGAACCCAATGGGTCACACACATTAAAGCTTAAGTGATCTTCTTGAATTTGTGAGAGGGGATATTCTAATTTATGTGTGAGCTTAATCCTTATTATTAAGGGTTAATAATTAAAAGGATTAAAGATACACTAAACTGGGATAAACCTATTCTAATATGATGTTTAGTCATGCTAGCACTAGTAACCAAACATCATTAAAAGAGGAGAGAGTCTATAAATAAGAGGGATAGGCCTAGGGTTTCATAATCTAACTCCAGGTGAGCCTCACTCTCTCTCATTGCCTCCACTCTCTCTCTCTCTCCCTCTCAAGCTTGCATTCTCTTCAAGAGTTTTGGAGATCAAGGAGTTCAAGGAGTCTTAGGCTTGTGTGGACTTCATTAGAGGCTTCCATATTTTTGGAGCTCGAGGTTTCGCGAGGATTCACTGCAAAGGATTGGAGGAAAGCATCTATAAAGGAACACAAGTAAGCTTTAATTAATGTTTGATTAATTGTTTTGATTCGCTTTTATAGTTTGAGTTCTATTCTTGGCTGAATATCAATGGGAATTTTTTATTGTTTACATTCCGCTGCGTTCCCATGGCGTATTATTTCAACCCCAACCTAGTAGTGGCTCGGGACATCTCATGTTCCCTAAAATAGAAACTTTCTATTTTTAGTTCGATTGAAACAATTTCAATTTTGCCCTCAATGATAACACTTATCATTAGGCCTTCACTAGTCATGAGTGACGTCTAGCAATGTGTCATGAAGTGCCCTAGGTTTGGGTGAATAGTAGAACTATGTGAACCTATCTTATTACTTAATCCTTCATTCCTTAATGTCACTGTTAAGGAATTGGTCATGACCTCCTTGCATTGGGGTTGGGTCTTGGATAGATTTTTTTTTTTTTTTGAATTTACACAAAGAATGATAAGAACTTACCAGACTTGTAATGCAATTACAAGTTACCACTAGCTCTCCTTAAATCACTTAGAACGCTCGCCACTCCCCGACAACGGCGTCAATTGCTTGAACTAAAAATGAGGTGCGCAATAGATTCCCAAGCGTAGGAATCCATCGGTCGTCAAGCAATAATTTCTAGGAGTCCCTAGGTCATATCTACAGGGAGTGGAATAGGTTCTACTCGATTCTTAGGTCTTGCTACCCAATAAATGCAAAGAAAGTGTAAAATATGGGGGTTTGTTTGTTGTGAAAGATTTGTGCCAAATTAATGGCAACTTGAGAATAAAAACTTGTTAAATAAAGAGGATGGGTCCTATGGGTTCATTCCTTCCAAACCTTTGATAAATGAGCTCTCAAATAAAACTCAACTAAGATTCCATTTACTCTATGGTCTTAATTGGAGGATTTGGCAATAGAGGCTTAAATAAAGTGAAATAAATGATAGAATGAAGTTCAAAACTCTCTTGGGCATTTTCACAAACATGTAATATGCATATGTGCTCATAAACCAAACACAACAAGCTTAACTAGTTATAAAATGGTCATGAATATGAAATTACAAGGATTCAAAAGATGAGAGTGTTTAAACTTCATTCCATTGGTATTTGAAAGCTTTTGAGAAGAGAGAGAGCATCATTTACCTAGGGCTTGGTGAGGAAATCCACCATGAAACCCACCTTGGGGTCGTTAGCTAGCCATAAATAGGAGTTAATGCACAAAGGAGAACAATAAATGCATAAAATCTGAAATAAATGATTCTATATTACTAAATAGATGAAATTACAAAGTCTTCAAGTCAAAAGTAAGATGAAACAACTAAAACTATTGATTACAAGTGAAAAAAAGTAAGAACTAACTAAATCTAACATAGACTAAGTGATTAAACTAAGTATTAACTAATCTAGAGAGAGATCTATGAGAAAAACTAAAAACCTTAGAAATTCTATGGAGAAAACCCTAATGCTCCGTTTGGTAGGAGGGATGGAAAAGTGGAAGGAAGGAAAATAGGAGGGATGGGCTTTCCTTTCTCAGGGGAGGGAAACCATTTTTCCTTCCTGTGTGTTTGGTATGATGGATGGAAAAGTGATTTCCTTCCTTCCATGTGTTTGGTAAACAAGGGGGAGGGAAATGATATATTGTATTGAATTACAATTTTATCCTCTCATATTCAAATATATTTTAAATGCTTTTAATAATTTATAAAAATATTAAAAATAATTTGGAAGCCTTCACGTGCGCGCGCGCACATGTGTGTGTGTATATATATATATAAAACAGTGGGCGTGGGCATATATGTATAGGTGCTTGCTTGGAGAATAAAGGGGGGCAATTGTGGGTTTTCAAAATGTTTAAAGGGCAAAAAAGTCATTTCACCCCATAAAATATAAATCCCTCCACTTTTCCGCCCAACTTTGGGCGGATGAGAAGAGGCTCAAAATCCCTCCCCTTTTCCTTCCACATTTCCCTTCCCTTTTCCCTTCCCCCCATACCAAACACACCCAAATTTACACTTCCCTCCACTTTTCCCTCCTCCCCTTTCCTTCCTCCCACTTTTCCCTCCTACCAAACACAGCATAAGAGAAGAAGACTAGGAGAGAGAAACGTATTGGGGAAGATTTTTCCCTTCTCCCACGGCCCCAGAGTAAAGTAACATTTCCCTAGCTTAGGGCAACTTTAACTTTAAAGAAATTACAAGTTTGCCATTAAAAAGGGCACCAAAAAGCCAAAAGTAAAAATCTGCTGCGCGGGTCCTCTACTATTGGTAGTAAGGAACAACTACCGATTGAAGAGCTCACTGGTTTCCTGCTTGAATTTCCTAGTAATTCCTATTACCGGTAGTAGGGAACAACTTTTTCCAAAATGCTTCGTTTGCTTCCAAACTTCACCAACTTTATCCCGGCATGCTCCAAAACTTTGCAACATGAAAGAATCGCCAAAAAGAGGTCCTTCAAACCATTTTTTGACAACAAAAACCTATAAAACATTAAAATGTGAACTTTAAGTCAAATGCATCAAAATTATGATATTTGAATTGGATGTGCAACAAAATGGGGTTAAAAGCGAGGCTTAAAATGTGATTTATGATGCCAATCAAAGGTTGTACGAGATACTATCAAACTCTAGTAACCTATGCAGAAGATAGCTATAGTGTCTTAGGTTTAAGGATTACCAATTAAATGGACGTAACAAAAGAATTTTCATTTTGACTTGATCTCCATAGGAACATTCTAGTAGATCATGCTCAGTGTACATATTCTCTAATATGCACCCACAGATTAACTAAAGTGTCACTACACTGATAGGAAAGACTACCTATCCTTCCATTGGAGTTAGTTTAAATCTGTGCTACTCTTAGTGGTTTACAAAATGTCTTCTTTAATAAACCTATGAGTAAGAACAATTTATAATAAATGTTTATGTGAAATATCAGTCTCTTTATCTCAACAACTTGAGATGTATATTTCTTTTATCATTCATTCATGGACTTTATCATATATATAATTAAATATACAAGGCAAATTATATCTTCTAATTAATATAATATGAAACAGATATGCTCTTTAGGATTGGTTTTAGGGCATAACTCTAACGGCCTGATTATCTTAACAGTGACATTAGGGGATGAAGGATTAAGTAACATGAAGGGTTCCTTTTAGTTCTGCTATTCACCCACACCTAGGGTACGTCATGATATGTTGCTAGATGTCACTCATGACCAGTGAAAGCCTATTGATAAAGTGTTATCAATGAGGGCAAAATTGGAATTGTTCCAATTGAACCTTAAAATATAAAGTTTCTATTTTGGGAGACATTGAGATGTCCCTGTACACTGCTAGGTTGGGATGAACCCAAAGGGTCACACACAAAAGGACACAAGTGAGTTCTTTAAGTTAGGAGAGGGTTTAATTTCTAATTTATGTAACTTACTTGGTCTCTTTAATTAATTGTTAATTAAGGAGGACTAAGTTGCAAAAATTAGAAACCCTAGTATTTAACTATAAATACATAAGAACACAAGTGAGTTCTTTAAGTTAGGAGAGGGGTTGATTTCTAATTTATGTAACTTACTTGGTCTCTTTAATTAATTGTTAATTAAGGAGGACTAAGTTGCAAAAATTAGAAACCCTAGTATTTAACTATAAATACATAAGGTGAGGGTGCATACTAGCACTAAGTATATCCAACCCTAAAAGGAAGAGTGGCTATTCATCACATTACCAAGAGGAGGCCGTGACCTAGTGTTCCCCTCCCATAGCCGAATTCTACTATCTTCCTCTTAAGCTTGGTTTGATCAAGGGTTGCTCATTCCAAGAAGCTTATTGAATCTTGGGTTCGTGTGGATTCCTTGGAGGCTTCATATACTTTGAAGCTTGAGGATTCGATCGAGGTTTACATCAAAGGCAAATCAAGTAGGTGTATGTTTTAAATTGTTTATTATATCTTCTTGTTTATATTCATGGTTCAATGTTTGTGTTTTAATCTTGGCATGGTTGTGATTGAGAAATCATGTTTTATAAAAAAGTTTTAATACGATGTTTCCTTCTGCTACGATTCTCTTATCACAACCTTTCAGGCTAACCCTAATTGCCAAAAATCACTAGGGTGGCTAACCCTAGATTGCCGAATTGCATAGGAATTTTAAATCCTATATTGCAGCCCCCATAATCGTCCATCATGTTTAGGGTTTTACAAAACCATAGTTGTTAGTGATTAAAACAAAACAAAGAGGTTAAAGAACCCTAGGGCCGAATTCATCGATCAATGGTGGATTTCTCAAATCCCCAAATTAATTAAAACACAATTTTAATACATGCCAAGCTATGCCATTCATGATTCGAATCATGGTTTGAGTTGGCTCTGATACCACTGAAAGAATACCAAGAGGGAACACAGCGGAATGTAAACAATAAAATTTTTCCCATGGTATTAACCCCAATGATGAACTCACACGATAATAAGAATAAAAAACAATTAATTTAAATATAAATTAAAAGCTTACTTGATGTTCCTTTGTGATGCACTCCTCCAATCCTTGAGCTCCAAAGAATATGGTAGCCTCCAATGGTATCCACACTAGCACAAGATCACATAAATCCTTGCACCTTCACAACTCTTGAGAAGAGGCAAGCATGGAGAGAGAAAGGGGGTGGCGGCTAGAGAGAGAGCACTCCAAGGGGGTACGGCCCTAGGGTATTTCTCTTAGGTTTAGCCTCCTTTTCTTTTTATGATGACAAGTTACTTAGTGCAAGCTTGACTATCATCATTATTTATAGTAAATATTCTTTGTATTTATTATTTGGTCCATCTCTTATTAACTTTTAATAACAAGGGTCAAAAAAATTATAAATAAGAATATTCATCTCCCCTAATTCAAGTGACTCACTTATACCCTTATGTGTGTGACCCATTGGGTTCATCCCAACCTAGTAGTGGCTTGGGGACATCTTATGTCTCCCAAAATATAAACTTTCTATTTATAGTTCGATTGGAACAATTCTAATTTTGCCCTCAATGATAACACTTATCATTAGGCCTAGTCATGAGTGACCTCTAGCAACATATCATAACGTACCCTAGGTTTGGGTGAATATAAAAATATTAATGAACCCTTCATGTTATAGATAATCCTTCACCATACAATGTCATGATTAAGTTAATCGGGTATGGAAACATGTCAAACCCTAACTTAATCCTGTGTTACAAATTCATCAAAGTATAATATCAATCAGGTAAACCCTTGAAAACTCTTTTCTTGGTTTCCCACTGCTTTGGCCAAAGACTTTATTGAGATTGTATATTTATGAATTAACTTTGAGATTCTCCCTTTTATATCAAGAGTGGTGATTCCCTATTACACACTCACTTATCTTTATAAATAACTCACTAGAGCCAATGAGTACCGATTACATTATGATGGTTAAGAACGTACGAGATACTATCAAACTCTAGTAACCTATGTATAAGATAACTAGTGGTGTCTCAAGTCTAAGGATTACAATTATGACTATACACATGAGCAGCTTTTGACGTACAAATAAAACTCCATTAGCTATATTCATTTTGGTCACGTTCAGTGTACTTGTTCTTAACAAGCACCCACAGGTTTACTATAGCGTCACTACACAAATTGTATGAGACTCACCATCCTCCTATTGGAGCTAGTATAACCTATGCTAATCTTAACGGTTTACAATTGCCCAAATATATAAACCTATGATTAGGAACAAGTCTGGGATAGATTTACTTGAAAGTCATAAGTCTCTTCATCTCAACACTTGAGATATAACTCTCTATCATTCTATCCATGGACTTTATCATGAATAGTAATTAAACACAAGTTTACATGATAAAATAATCCATTTCATAAATGAATAAAGTTTCATACAATAATATAATGAAATATAATGTTCCCCAAATACAACCTAACAATTGGTTTTAGGGCATATATCTAACATTCGTAGCGCAAGACAAACAATAAAACTTTTTATTTAAATTGAATCCGTTCATCAAACCAATCCAAGATTCGAATCACAAGCATATGATCATGAACATCATACAAGAATATATATTTAACACATTAAATAAACTTACTTGATTTGCCTTTGCGAAACTCCAATCGAATCAAGCTTCAAAGTGGATGAAGCCTCCAACGGTATCCACACAAGCACAAGACCTCATGAACCCTTGAAGCTTCACAACTATTAGAAGAGACAAACTAGGATAGGTGGAGAGGGAGCACGATTTAGAGAGAGAGAGAAAGCCCCAATGTAGCCCACGGCCTCGGGTGGTTTCCCACTCTTCTTTTTGCCTCATTCTCTTTAGATGAGTGGTTGCTTGATTGCTAGTTTGACCCTTCATCTTTTATTTATAGATAACCACTAGGGTTTTTATTAATACTTTTCATATTTATAATTTAGCCCCTTGATTATTAACTATTAATAACAAGGCCCATGCTAATTATAAATTAAAATATTCCCTTCTCTCTTTAATTCAAGAGTCTCACTTATGCCCTTTCTGTGTGTGACCCATTGGGTTCACCCCAACCTAGTAGTGGATCGGGACATCTCATGTTCCCAAAATAGAAACTTTATATTTATGGTTCAATTGGAAAATTTCTAATTTTGCCCTCAATAATAACACTTACCATTAGGCCTTCACTAGTCATGAGTGACAACTAGCAACATATCATGACGTACCCTAGGTGTGGGTGAATAGTAGAACTATGTGAACCCTTCGTGTTACTTAATCCTTCATCCCCTAATGTCACTCTTAAGATAATCAGGTATGGTTATAAGTCAAACCCTATCTTAACAACTTGTTATATGTTCTACAAAATATAATCTCAATAAGATGAACCCAATGAGACTTTTTCATAGTTCTCTTATCACTCCAGCCAGAGATGCAAACTGAAAATTATCTTTGTGAATAAACCCTGACATTTTTTCTCATCAAGTGAGAGTAATGATTCTTTATCGCACACTCATCTATCTTCGTGCATAACTTATTAGAGCCAATGAGTACTGATTACATCTTGATGGTTAAGGATGTACAAGATACTATCAAACTCTAATAACCTATGCACAAGATAACTCTGGTGTCTCAAGTCTAAGGATTACCATTCGATGGAAGTAACATAAGAATATTCCTTTTGACTTAAACTCCATAAGAATATTCTTAAAATCATGTTCAGTGTACTTGTTCTCTAACATGCACACACAGATTAACTATAGTGTCACTACACTGATAGAAAAGACTACCTATCCTCCCATTGGAGATAGTTTAAATTTGTGCTGCTTTTATTGGTTTAATAATGTCCACTTTAATAAACCTATGAGCATGAACTATTTAGAATAAATGTGTATGAGAAATATCAGTATCTCTATCTCAACAACTTGAGATGTATATTTCTCTTATCATTTATTCATGGACCTTGTCGTATACATATTTAAATATATAAGACAAGTCATACCTTTGAATTTAATATAATATTGAAATTGATATGCCCTTCAGGATTAGTTTTAGGGCCTATCTCTAACATTTGATAGGCTTGAATGGAGCTTCACTTTTAAGACCCTTAGGTGGTTCAATTTCTCAGATAAACTCATCATGTTATGTGTTACTTCTGTTAGCACAACTATACTTGTCAATGGTGATACCACTGAATTGTTTTGTCCAAGTAAAAGCATTAGACAATGGACCCTTTGTCTCCATACCTCTTTATTTTGTGCATGTAGTATTTAGCTACATAAAATGTTGTAGGTTGGATAAGAACTCGAATCCTGTCAATTGCCTAGAGGGAGTCCAGGATTTACTCACTTATTTTTTGCAAATGATCTACTCTTTGCTAGGGTTGAAGAGATCGAAGCTAGGATGATGTGTTGGATGTGTTTTTTGTGAGTTGTCAGGACACAAGATAAATCTTAGGAAATTTAAAATATACTTCTCCCCAAACACTTTTGCTGCCAATAAGGAGACTATTTGTGACATTCTCCATATTTCCACCACTTTGGACTTATGTAAGTACTTAGGTTTCCTGATGCTTATGACTCATAAGACTAGTGATGACTAAAAGTTTATTGTTGGAAAAATCCATAAGAAACTAGCTGGTTGGAAAGTTAGTTTGTTGTCTTTAGCCAGTAGAACCTTGTTATTTGGTACCGTTTTAACACAATTCCTATTTAATATATGCAATTTGCTAGTTTACCTAGTTCTATTTGCAAGACCATTGATAAACTGAGCTGAGATTTTATCTGGGGATCCGAACCTAACAAGAGTAAAACACATTTAGTTTCTTTGAAAGTAATTACTAGACCCAAAGACAAATGTGATTTTGATCTTAGGAACACAGAGACTGCAAATTTAGCCTAATTAGCTAATCTAAATCGGTGGCTACACCATAAAGAGGCTCCTTGGACCAAAGTTATCAAGCACAAGTACCGTAGGTTCAAACTCATTGCCAGCTTTAATTGTTGGGCTGGCCTTATAAAGGGAAGGAAGGTCTTTGATGAGGGCAACAAATGGATTATTAAAGATGGGGAATTAGTGTTAGTTTTTGGTTTGATGAATAGCACTAACTTGGTACCCTTCGTGTGCTCATCTCCGACCCTTTAAATAAAAGTGCGGAAAAGCTCCATGTTCCTGTTATTAGAGTGGATGGCAGTTAGTGCCTTGGGCACATTCGTTTTGTTTTCCTTCTGATACCCTTAGCAACATTGATTGTAATACAATCAAAGTCTAAATATTGGGTTTGTTAAGCTTTCTTATGGCTTATAACTATATTATATTGTTAATATTTGTTAACTTCAGTAAATAATGTTAATTTTGCTTTTTACAAGAAACTGGATTAGAATTGTACAGATTAGCAAGCACTCAAATAATAAGGACAGGTCTGGACATCAATTGGATAAACATTTCCTTGTAACAAAGATGATTGATGAAGCCTGGAAATTAGAAGAGGAAGAAATTCAGCAAAAAACAGAAAAAAAAAAACATGTCTATCGATAGAGGTTCTATCGATAGAAGGCCCCAAACAATAACCAGCAGTTCCATCGATAGCCAGATTGCGGAACCTAAACTGTATGAGCTCTATCGATAGACAAAACTTGCTATCGGTAGAAATTCTATCGGTAATGGTACTTCTATTGATAGAGAAGCCGTAATTCTACAGATTTACTTGGTTTTTCTATATTTCTTTGGTTTTTCTAGGGGCAATTTAGTATTACAAACTGCTGGCCTATATATAGAGAGCTCATGTAACCTTTAGAGAGGTCTTTGGATGGTTTTCCAATTTCCTTTATGTTTTAGTGTTAATTTAGTTTACTTTTAATTTCTTGTTATAATTTAGCTTCATTTATTAAATTTATTTTACTTTTCTTTCATTTCTTTAATTTCTACAATTGTCTTTCCTTTATTTATTTTCAAGCAACTTTAGTTTCTTTATTTACTTCAAGCCATTTTCTTTATTTACTTATTGCAATTTCCCTTTTGAGATATAAATCTTCT
>JAESVK010028011.1:4281-16148 GCA_017140935.1 Hamamelis virginiana | reverse complement strand
TTTAACGTAGTAATTAAGATGCAAATTTTCTTTAGAGTTTACATGTATAGGAGCCTCATTTTAGGTAGCTGCTTCAAGCCACCCAAAGCCCAGGGCCGGCCCTGGTGGTCTGCAACTTCACTGGCAGATCGGCAAGCTTCATCTTTTTCTTCTTCTTCTTCCTCTCTCTTCTCCTTCCGGGTGAGGTGTGGTCTGCAACTTCATCTCTCTTTTCCTTCTGCAACTTCTTCATCTACATGAGGCGAAACACGGTTGAACGGTTGAAGAAGATGGATTGTGTGTGGGACTTGAATGGTATTTTATTTTAGTAGAGTGCAATAGCTAAGGACATGCTGGTAATTTTGAAAAATTATAAAACCCAAACCCAGGCTAGCCATTGCAAATCCACGTTGAAAGAGGGTTTCACATTCCCACCGTTTTTGAGCCGCCTGGATGAAGCGTTCCCAAGCTTGTATCGTGCCAAACAATAGTTTGGGGTATCATACCCCAAACCCACAGGGCAAGCCGGCCATCCAAACACTACCTAAAGCTCCCAAATATGTACTATTGCCAACATACAAAGAACCTCTCGTTGATCAGGCTAGGGCACGCAGCTCGCTGGTAAGAAGTGTTGGGATTAACTTGCACGTTCAACCTTTTTCGGATTTGAAACATATGAATCACAAGAAGAATAATACACATAATAAATAGAAAATCGTGCAAGAAAAGAAAACAGAGAGACAAAAATTAAAGATGTGATAAAGAATATATACAGAGTTTCTTCTCTTTGAGAATGACGGCCTCTCTATCACACTCTTCACCCTAAAAATATACGAATGACTGTATATAAAAAAAATTAAAGATGTGATAAAGAAAGTAAATTAGGTTTTCTTAATGAGCTAATTTTTTCATGATAAAACATATTTTCCATCATCTTAACAAAAATTATAATTTTATATCAAAATTATGTTCATTCACCCTGAATACTTACTCTTTATGTTTCTTCTTTCAGATTACATATATTCAGATCCACACAAACGAGAGATCTTACATTGGTGGAAATGCTTAGACATAATTGAAGGGGTTGGTTGTGGCCTCCTTTACCTTCATAGGGATTCTAGATTAAGGATAATTCATAGAGATCTAAAGAGGAGTAACATTTTGTTGGATGAAGAGCTAAATCCAAAAATTTCAGACTTTGGAATGGCCGGCCAGAATTTTCGGAAGCAATCAAGATCAAGCTGACACAAGAAGGGTCATTAGAGCATAGTGAAATTTTGTCTCTTTGTCCAAATGCTTCATTCTTTTGACCCCTATTTGAATATGCGCTTGAAATATTGAAATGCAGCAGCTATATGTCTCCTCAATATGCAATGGAAGGAAGATTTTTAGAAAAGTCTGATGTCTTCGGCTTTGGAGTTTTGCTATTAAAAATTGTAAGTTGGAGAAGGAACAGTAGCTTTATCAAGATGAGCATTCATTGACCCTTTTAGGAGTTGTAAGTACTATTGCCATAGTTATGAAAAACTTAATCCCTCCTTAAATTGAAGGTTTAACTTTGGATTTCTGATACTTAAAAATTGAGTTAATGTTTTTAGGCATGGAAATTATGGAATGAGGACAACATTGCATCATTAATATATCCAGTGATCTCGGATCAATGATTTTGGATGAAGATTTTGAAATGCATACAAGTGGGACTGTTGTGTGTGCAAGAATTTGCGAAAGATAAGCTAGCCAACTGTTTCTACTGTTCTATCTATGCTCAGTAGTGAAATTGCTGATCTTCCTGTGCCAAAGCAACCTACATTCATTAGAAGACATATTATTTCAGACCCGGAATCATCCCAACAAAGCCAAAAGACATGTTCCACTAATGAAGTCACTGTCACACTCATTGAAGGCCGATAGCAATCTAGTTCATATGATAATTATTGTACTTTCTGTAATTACTATATTTAGTAATTACTTCAGTTGTAGTTTCAAAGCAAAGTATTGACGTTCTATTGGGATTTGACTGTAGTGTGGTTAAATACTTAAATCTTCTTATAGCTTTCTAAACTAATGTCCTAAATAGTTATTGTTTGCCTGGTACTGAAGAAAGTTAAATTTGTTCACAAAACTGACAAAAGTGCTTGCAAAACACAATGAATAGTTCAATTCATATGGAGCAACCAAGCTCACTATATATACCCTGCTATTTAAGGTGCTAAAAGGCAAATATTTTCTTAATGATTCATTTATAAAGACAAATCTTGGGAATTATCCATCTTGGGGATGGATAATAAAGATATGTTGTTTGTGTGAGAATTCTCCTGAGACTCTAGTGAAACACTTATTTGCTGATCAATGCCACTTTGCAAACTTCGTTTGGTACAGTAGCCATCTTCAAGTCGATACCTATGCCATAGCTGGTGGAGAGTCCTTTTTGCAATGGTACGTAGGAGAACTTAATTTCAAGATGGAAGACAGCACACGCCTACTGAAGGAAAAACTTTTATGGGGAAGCAACCTAATTATTTGTTCTTAGGCATTTATGGAAAGCTAGAAATGATCTTTTATTTAATCATAAGAGATGGAATCATATATTGAGATCGGGATTAATGTGATTCGCAATATATATAGAAAAAAAAATACTTTATCACCTGACACTTTAACCCGAAATTAAAAACCATCCTGATGTAGAAAAGGGCAATAACAAATGGACCCACAAAGTGGGTTTGAATGCCCTGTCATTTGTCAAATCTGTTGAAGTTACTTTTTACATTCCCTAAATTGGCGCCTTCAACTGATTTTGAAGTTAATGACCTTGTAAATTAATGTCTTTTGTAGCTCTCTTAATTGTAATTGTAAGGTTATGGTTCGAGTTTTAATCCTAGTTATAATAGAATTCGAGGTATCTATCATATGATGTGGAATGCTGAGTTCTACTAAAAAAGAAAACGCACAAAAAAATTCCTTTAACAAAAATAACCTTTTTCGCCCAATTATGCCGAAATTTTTGACAATTTTGGATGTTCACACACTGATCCATGCAATTCTCTTCGATCGCTTGCCAGATTTTCACAGCTTGACCCCAATCCTCACTTCAGGACTAGCTAGTTTTGTGGCTAGCAATTCTTTTCATGAATGAGAACAGTTACTGTGAGTTCCGGAAAAGAAAAAAAAGAGAGGAAAAGCTACTGTGAGGAGCGTGGATGTTGGGGTGGAAAATTTGAGGGGCGTGGGGGTGGGAGTAAATAAATTATTCGGTGAGCTGGTTACATATAATCTTCTATAGACACATAGCACTATTACATGATAGGCACATGGTGAATGTTATGTGTCTGGGAGGTTATATATAATCGGTTCACTAAATAATTTGTAGTGGGGGTGGGGGTGATGCATTGATGAGGCTTCTTTCTATTTTTGGGATATTACATAAATTTCAACACATGTTCTACTGTTGGATAACAAACTCTTTATAAGTCTTCAATACTAAATTTCATCATAAAGTAGTGCTATATAAATTTTATTACATGAGTAATTTAAAATTTGATGTTCTCTTTCATCCAATATTAATATTTGACAAGAAATTTTCATCAACTTTGACGGTCGCATATAAATCTTATTCTAAATATTTTTTGTTAAATTTATACTAATAAGATGGACACAATGCGATATAATTAATGGTGTATATAGTATTGTCAAAGCATAAAAGAGCTGGTGATGAGATAAAAGAGGGTCCTCTCTTAACTGCTGAATTCTATCATGAAAAACCTTAAGCACAGTTCAATCCCAGCTTGAATCCAATGATTAGGGTACAACAAGGTCCAACTTAGGCCCACAAGGGGAGACTTTAATATCTGTTTCCTATTTTTACTCACGGATCAAAAGTGCAAGCATAATATCAATAAGATAGGCCAAATACCACGTGATCTTCATGAAGCTGTGTTCTTGGGATTGAATCTAGTACCCTGGCTATCTTAGTGGAAATAGGCCTAAGTAATCTAATGTCGTTAAAAAAGGGTATTAATCATTCAAGTATTTAATTTGACACCAAATCTACCCCATATTATTTTTAGTGGTTAAAGTTGGATTGTCATTACTTTTTACAATGACAGACTCTCTTACTAGATGGGCTCTTTGTTGAAATTATGTAGTTATCAACCTGAATTCAAATCCTAAAATATGTCTTAAAAATGAGAGAGAAAAAAAAAAAAAAAAAAAAGTAGGAGAATGAAATGAAAAAGACCAGCTAGCAGAGGCAAAAGACCTCTTTATTGATGTATAAATATGGCATCCTGGCCACCATCAAGAAGCATTCAACAAACTATGGGAAACTTAATAGCTATTCTTCTCTCACTTTCAGCTTGTTTTTTTCTTGCCTTTTGCACTGCCACAGACACCATTACACCCACTCAATTCATCAAAGACCCTGAATCTATAGTATCCAATGGCAGTATCTTCAAACTGGGATTCTTTAGCCCTCTTGGTTCTACAAATCGCTACGTAGGAATCTGGTACAATCAAGTCTCTGTACTCAATGTTATATGTGTTCAGCTAAGAACACAATCCTATGAACACAAGTCAGCTAAGAAAAGTCCACTCGAACTCTTTGGCTACGCAATGGCCGGAAAAAGTATTTTTCCTTTTTCGAATCTACTAATCTTGAAAGATCGATTTTAGTTATTGTGTAAGTAGTCCTAATATTAGCTGTCAACTCGAATGTTCTGGGATCAAACCTTAACAACTTCTTAGAATTAGGCCACGAGAATTATTTGTCGTGAATTCTCTAATCACAACGTGGATGACCTGCCTTACAAAAAAAGAGCACCTTGATGGTTGTACTACAAATATGGATTCATGAATCTCATATTCACCAAGATAGTAAGAATTTAAGGCTCCTATTGCGTGACTCATAAGTCTAACGAGCTTCCTTAAAAATTGAAAAGAAAATAAATTTGCTAATCTCTATGAAAACGGATCGTCTCCAAAGACAACTAAAGTATGATTTCTGCAATGAGCAAGAGAGATAAAACTAGGCAAGATGATTAGTTTTGTAATGATTAGGGAATATGGATCCTCCGGTAGTGTGGTAAGGATACAAATAACAGTCATGAATATGTGTTAAGGCATGGTTTGTCCACGTTCATCATCCAAAAAACAGGTGGGAAGATATAAGATAATATGGCCCTGTTTACTTTGTGAAAATTTTTACAATTTTTATTTTATGTGAAATAAGATAACGGTCATGGTTATGATCAATTTTCTTAAAACGATTTCCTGCTTCAGATTCTACAAAACTAGCAAGTTAGTTATTTAATTTATGTATTCTGTTTTTATATAATTGTTATTTGAATAATTTTCTGGTTTGACAGAATTATTATTCAAGTAGTCTTTTTATACTTCTTCTTCGTCTTTATTATAATTGGTATATAATTCTGTACTTTACAGAATTTATATACAAACTGTTTTATTTCAAGTGATTGTTTCACACAATATAATCCAATTCTAGATAAATTTTTACACCACTAAATATCCCCATTTCACTTATTATATCATATATGGAAATGGAATAATGAAAAGGTAGGAAGAAAATTAAAAAGGAAAGACTTTCTAAACAGGAATCGATTACCTTTCCATTATGCCGAAATTACAAGTTTGGATTTACACACTGATCTGTGCAATTGATCTCTTTGGTTACGAGGTTTTCAAAGCTAGCATCATGGATGTTGGGGTGGAAAATTTGAGGGGCGTTGGCGTGGGGGTGGGGGTGAAAAAAGTATTTGGTGAACTACTGGTTACATATAATCTTCTAGACATGTAGCACTATTACATGATAGACACATGTCGGATGTTATGTGTCTGGGAGGTTATATACAATCAGTTCATTGAATAATTTCTAGTAGGGGCGGGGGCGGGGGTGGTGCATTGATGAAGCTTCCTTCTATTTTTAGGATATTACATAAATTTCAACACGTATGTTCTACTGTTGGATAACAAACTCTGTATAAGTTTTCAATACAAAATTTCTTCGTAAAGTAGTGCTATATAATTTTATTACATGAGTAATTTAAAATTTGATGTTCTCTTTCATCCAATATTAATATTTGACAAGAATTTTTCATCAACTTTGACTGTTGCATGTAAATCTATTTCATTTTTTTTTCTTTTTTTATTAAATTTATACTGATAAGATGGATTAATTCAATGCGATATAATTGATGATGTATGTAGTATCATCTTTAATTGTGTTCCAGAATAACTAAAAGCATAAAAGAGCTAGTGATGAGAAAAACGAGGGTCCTCCCTTAACAGCTGAATTCTATCGTGAAAAACCTTATGCACAGTTCAATCCCAGCTTGAATCCAATGATTAGGGTACAATAAGGTCCAACTTAACCCCACAAGGGGAGACTTTAATAACTGTTTTCTATTTTTACTGATGGATCAAAAGTGCAAGCATAATATTAATAGGATAGGCCAAAAATCACGTGTTTCATGAAACCATGACTCGAATGGACAAGATTTGCGAGTGATCTCCCTCATTCTACGAAACTAGTTAGGCCTAAATTAGCGGAAATAGGCCTAAGAAATCTAATGTTATTAAAAAAATATATATTAATCATTCAAGTATTTTGACACCATATCTATCATCGGTTAATATGGGTCTCACTATTATTTTAGACTCCACTATTATTTTTAGTGATTGAAGATCGATTGTCATTACATTTTACAATGACAGACTGTCGTGCTTGATGCACTCTTTGTTGAAATTATATAGTTAACGATTTGAATTCAAATTCTCAAGTATGTCTTAAAAATGAGAGAGAAAAAATATATATAAAAAATAGTAGGAGAATGAAATGAAAAAGACTAGCTAGTAGAGGCAAAAGACCACTTTATTGATGTATAAATATGGCATCCTGGCCACCATCAAGAAGCATTCAATAAACTATGGGAAACTTAATAACTATTCTTCTCTCACTTTCAGCTTGTTTTTTTCTTGCCTTTTGCACTGCCATAGACACCATTACACCCACTCAATTCATCAAAGACCCTGAATCTATAGTATCCAATGGCAGCATCTTCAAACTGGGATTCTTTAGCCCTCCTGGTTCTACAAATCGCTACGTAGGAATCTGGTACAATCAAGTCTCTGTACTCAGTGTTATATGGGTAGCTAACAGGGATAAGCCTCTCAATGATTCTTCTGGGGTCATCACTATTTCTGAAGAAGGTAATCTTCTAGTCTTGAATGGACAGAATGAAATTCTTTGGTCATCAAATGTTTCAAATACTGCAACTAATAATACAAATGCTCTGCTTTTAGATTCTGGAAACCTTGTTTTGCAAGATGTGAATTCTAATAATAATGTTGAAAGTGACAATGAAAGGATCATATGGGAAAGTTTTGATCATCCTTGTAATTCGTTCTTATCAAAGATGAAAATTGGTACATTAAGTACAGGTGAGAAGCAACAGCTAACATCATGGAAAAGCCCTTCAGATCCCTCCAATGGAATGTTCTCAGCCAGTATGGGACCTCTAAATGTCCCTGAAATCTTTGTTTGGAATGGCAGCGGTGGCCCATATTGGCGGAGTGGTCCATGGAACGGTCAGATCTTCCTTGGATTACCCACCATGTATTCCAAATATGATGTTGCTGGATTTAATCTTGTGCATGATAAAGAAGGATTGGATTATATATCGTATAACTTTGGAAATTGTATATTCTTAACGAATTTTGTCTTGGATTCTCAAGGAAACCTGAAGTTAATATTTTGGAATAATGGGACACAAAAATGGGATGGTTTGTGGGCGGCTCAGGAAACAGAGTGTGATGTTTATGGAAAATGTGGAGCATTTGGAAGCTGCAATTCTCTGTATTCACCAATTTGTAGCTGTTTGAGAGGGTTTGAGCCAAAGAATAAAGAGGAATGGAACAGAGGAAATTGGACTAGTGGGTGTGTTAGGACGACACAATTGCAGTGTGAGAGAATAAAAGGTGGTGGTGAAGAGGGCAAAGAAGATGGGTTTTTGATGCATAAGATGATGAAAGTGCCAGACTTTGCAGAGTTGTCAAGTGAAAAGATGCTGAAACTGAAGACAAATGTGAAAGCCAGTGCTTGAAGAATTGTTCCTGTTTGGCTTATGCATATTATACTGGCATTGGTTGTATGTCATGGAGTGGAAACTTAATTGACATACAGAAATTCTCCAGTGGTGGGGTAGATCTTTACCTTCGTGTTGCATATTCTGAACTAGGTACATTGTTAATTTACATTTTTCGTGGTAATATGCTAATAATTATTTTGCTGCGACTACTATTTCTTGTTTATTTTCTGATTTAAAACAATTAAAAATGGATTTAATTTCCTTGAAATTAACAATTTTGATCCTCTCTCTGTCTCTCTAAGAGAACTGAAGTACAGTAAAATATTGTGGTCTTAATTTCCTCTTCTTCTCACAATTGTTTCTCCTGCAAGTAGAGTTGAATAGCCCATTGTTCAAAATTCTTCGAGGAATACCTAGCTAGGCCAAACTTCTATTCAAGCCAGTCTCAAGTATTAGGGAATAGTATTTGTTTCATGAATAGTCTATTTCCAATAACTGATCAAGTTTAGTTGCTGTTCTGTTTTACAGATAAAAAGAGAGACATTAAAGTAATAATTGAAATTACAGTACCTATAGGAATAATTACAATAGCCATTTGCACTTACTTTTCATGGATGTGGATGGCTAAGCAAAAAGGTAATTAATAAAAGTTAGTGGATTAAAAAATAATAATTATTATTAAAAGATTACTTACTACTTAATTACTTCTGGATTAATTAAGGGGAAGCTGGTCCATATTTTTCTGATGATAAACTCCAAGAGCTACCGCTATTCAATTTTGAGATGTTGGCTACTGCAACTAACAACTTCCATATAGACAATAAGCTTGGGCAGGGTGGTTTTGGTCCTGTATACAAGGTATTTAATTCCCTACTCTTTTAGAATTTTATTAGAATATTAATATAGTGTTCAATTGAATATATAGTTTGTAGTTTAGTGATCTTTTTCCCCATAGGGAAAATTGCTGGATGGTCAAGAAATAGCAGTGAAAAGGCTTTCGAGAGCCTCCCGACAAGGGCTAGAAGAATTTATGAATGAGGTGGTGGTGATTTCTAAGCTCCAGCACCGAAATCTTGTCAAACTCCTTGGCTGTTGTGTTGAAGGAGAAGAAAAGATGTTGGTTTATGAATACATGCCAAATAAAAGCTTGGATGCATTTCTCTTCGGTTAGATTCTTCACGCCAATGCCCATTCTGTCATCTGTCATTGTTACAAGTTCATAGCACCCACATCTGTATCTAATCAGTGCATAAAGAAAGCAAAATACCTTTTCTTATAGATCTAATTTTGTTCATGATGAAGCATACTTTTCCTCATCTAAACCAAAATAACAATTTTATCTCAAAATTATGTCCATTCACTTTGAATGCTTACTCTTTAGGTTTTCTTCTTTCGGTTTACATATACTCAGATCCACACAAACAGGAGATTCTACATTGGAGGAAATGCTTAGACATAATTGAAGGTGTTGGCCGCGGCCTCCTTTATCTCCACAGAGATTCTCGATTAAGGATTATCCATAGAGATCTAAAGGCAAGTAACATTTTATTAGATGAAGAGCTAAATCCTAAAATTTCAGACTTTGGAATGGCCAGAATTTTCAAAAGCAATCAAGATCAAGCTGATACTAGAAAGGTCGTTGGAACATAGTGAGTAGTTCTCTCTTTGTCCAAATGCTTCATTCCTTTGAACCCTTTTTGAATCTGTGCGTGAAATGATGAAATGCAGCGGCTATATGTCTCCTGAATATGCAATGGAAGGAAGATTTTCAGAAAAGTCTGATGTCTTCAGCTTTGGAGTATTGTTGTTAGAGATTGTAAGTGGGAGAAGGAACAGTAGCTTCTATCAAGATGAGCATTCATTGACCCTTTTAGGAGTTGTAAGTCGATGTATCTGAACTATTGCCATTGTTATGAAAAACTTAATCCTTAAATCAAAGAATGTACTTTGGATTTCTGATACTTTGTAATTATGTAAATGTTTTTAGGCATGGAAATTATGGAATGAGAACAACATTGTATCATTAATAGATCCAGCGATATTTGATCAATGCTTTCAGACACAGATTTTGAGGTGCATACATGTGGGGCTGCTGTGTGTGCAAGAATTTTCAAAGGATAGACCAACCGTGTCTACTGTTCTTTCAATGCTTAGTGGTGAAATTGCAAATCTTCGAGTGCCAAAACAACCTGCATTCACAGAAAGACAGAGTACTTCAAATGCAGGATCGTCCCAACAAAGCCAAAAGAAATGTTCCATTAATAATGTCACTGTTACAATCATTGAAGGGCGGTAGTAAGCGAGTTCATGTGATAATTATTGTACTATGTTTTTAGGAAATTACTCTACTTCCTGTGTTGAAATAAAGCAGTCAAGGCTTGTCCTAGTCTATAGGAAGTTGTTATAGGTTTGTTTTTATTTTACCTAGTCTTAAGGTTGTAACTGTAGTAGTGCACCATGTTAGTAGAACGTGGCTTCATGGTCCTATTTTTATGTAATAGTTGTTAATGTCTGTTATGCTAGCTGGTTGTATTGCCTATATAAAGGCTATTCTCTAGATGAATAAATTAACTCAAATTTTCTCCTTTGTTTTCTACATATAGTAACATCCTGTGTGCGGGAATAAAGGAAGTTAAGGATTAATGCTCTTTCTGTTTTAGATATTACTGAGTTGTTGTTCCAAAACATAGCAATATTGTTTAATTGGGGTTTGATGATAGTGTGGTTAAATCTACTGTGAGCTTTCTATACTTACGTTTTATTTAGTTAAATGTCGGATATATATATATATATATATATATATATATATATGATTTGGATATCCTGGGCGACATCGCCCAGAAGCGACTCCGCCAATCCCGAAAACAACGTAAAAATAAGGCTGTGATTAAAAAGTAATTTTGAAGTTGCAGGTTTTTGTCAGCAGTGAGATAAATGTGAATTAGGTTAGATTGGAAATTAACTTAACATAAATATGTAAAAAGTGAGCTTCCTCAACTGACACATCTTTTCTCACTCTCTCTCCCATGCAATTTTGTCATTAACGATAATTTTCATTTCCAATTATCGATAATACTCTTGGTAATTCAAACACATGACAAAATCCATAATACATTTCAAATTTAGCTATTAAATTTCTTGAGTTAAATATACTAAATTAATATATAATATTCATTGAATTAGTTAATTAAAATAAAATATATTTGATAGTATTAAAATTAAAACTATTAAAATTATTTAATGACACAGCAAATATTATTTATAAATTAAAACCATTTGTATGCTCCTTATTGTAAATCTTAAAATTAATTAAGTAAAATAGACAAATAAATATTTAAATGTTAATTATATTATTTTTGGATTTTATAAGTTCATGTTCATTTTCTTTTTGTTTTTTTTTTACTATAATACCCCTATGAGGATATAAAATTTTAAATAATTTCCAATTTTATATATACTCCTCAATCATAAACATAATTCCCAAAAATATTACATAATTCCCAATATCCAATTCAAATACTAGAATATCTAAAATTATTAAAATTTCTTAATTTATTTATATTTGAAAGTGTGTGCATTATAATTTTAAAACTATTTACTAAGAATAAAATTTATTTTTATTTAAAGTCATTCATTATGAACTTCATATCTATATTCACTATATTTCAAGACCCAGTAAAAACTTTGCCCATGATAATATTCTACCAATTATCAAAAAAATTTATATATTTTGTTTTTTTCTTTTTTGGTGAACATAATGTAAAAAAAAAAAAAAAAAAAAAAAAAAAA
>JAESVK010027994.1:0-11684 GCA_017140935.1 Hamamelis virginiana | reverse complement strand
TGGAGCTTGAGGAGAAGGCTTGGAGCAAGGAGGCAAAGAAAGAGGTTAGTAGGTTGTTTAAAGTTTTGTTTTCTTCTTCTTCTTCTCCTTCTTTAATCATGTTAGGTTAGGTTTTTTTTTTTCATTGTTAGTATACATGCATTGGATATAGTTCATTGTTAGCATGCATAGTTTAGGTTCCATATTAATTTAGTATGCATGATAGGCTAGTTTATTTATTTTTTAATATGTATGCATATTTCTCTTCTTCTATTCTTCTTTAGTCATACCATGTTAGGATTGAAAAGTTTAGGATTAGGTATTCATATTTAGAATCTCTTTTAGTATGCATGATAGGATTTTCAATATGTAGGAATACATGTTTAAGTCTTTTATATTAGGTTGTTAATCTATCTAAGTTTAGTATTAGAATTATTCTCATCATAGTTCATTTTTTTATCACTTGGAAAGTTTG
Organism: Hamamelis virginiana; assembly: GCA_017140935.1. Lineage (NCBI taxonomy): Eukaryota > Viridiplantae > Streptophyta > Magnoliopsida > Saxifragales > Hamamelidaceae > Hamamelis > Hamamelis virginiana. The sequence goes on along the minus strand of JAESVK010027994.1, from coordinate 11,230 downwards.
ATTGATATATAAAATATGTTCGAGGGAGCATGCAAAGGTGAGTCCCTTCCCTTGTGATTAAATGATATGTTTTGATGATAGTTTAGTATGCATATTAGGTTGTATTTAGTGCATATTTTTTTATCATTTTTATTCATTGTTTTAGGGTTTTAAGTACACTTTTTGATTACTTTCAAATCTGTCCATGGGTTTAAAGTGACCTAAAAGTGCATTAAAACTCATTTTTTAGGCCCAAACCAACTTAGCAACATGCCTAGGTTCCCATAGCTAACATAGATTGAATTTAGGACATTATCATGCATTGTTTACCTACTTGAATGCATTTTTTACCTATTTTCCAGAATTTTCCAGCATGCATATTTTAGTATTTTAGGTATTTAGACTAACCTAGGATTAGCTAGAAACCCTAGGATTAGCTAGAAACCCTAGGATTAGGGGGGTCACTTGACCCCACTTAGGACTCTTCTTTGTTGTAAGAATTACAATAAGAATAGAGTTCTATTTTACCTAGGATTCTACTTCGAGAATAATTCTAAAAAGTGATTTTGAAAGAATTCAAAATGGAATGAAATTCCATCTCTCATAACAAATGTTTTGATCAAACTCAAACTCTCGAAACTAGAGTCCAAGATAAGATAGAATCTCTACGATTATGTGGTTTATTACAATAGGAGAGTCCTATGTAATCGAACTACGTGGACTTTGATCTTTGTCAAGCAATTGATAAGGTACGTAGGCAGTCAATAGGGCGCAAGTCCAATCTTAGGTTGACTCTTGTCTCCTAAGAACATTAGGTTTCTTTGATTCTTTTTTTTTTATTATTATCTATTATGTAGTATTATCTACACTACTTTCTTGATTGATTAGATATGATAGGTTGTTTTTATAAGATTTTGATAAAGCCCAAACTTAATTAGGAGACCTTTAATTAGGGTGAGGTGGGTGCCTACAAGGAGTTCCTTGGAACCTTCACACTTCGTAACCTAGCCCCCGAATCCAACTTTGATTCAAAGACCATGCTTTTCCAAAATATGGGGTCAATGTTTTATTAAAAATAAAACTCTTTTTGGTGGTTTCCTTGTTCCCTAAAAATAAGGTGGCGACTCCTAGTTTTTTATAAGCTCTCATCCCTTTTTCAAAAACCCAATCTTGAGTGGATAATAGAGAAGGATAAATGTGGATAATAGAGAAGGATAAATCGAGACGGATAAACATCATCCACAAATCCACTCAAGAAAACACCCCCCAAAAGTGAACGAGAGGCCTCCCGATCCGGGTTGGCTGGTTCACAGATTGGCGACTCCACTGGGGATGTCGAGGGCTAAACTCCAATTAATTATTTTTGGGCTTTTCAATTTCTTAATTAATAAAATCAACCACTCATTTGTATGACTGTGTGACTTTAATTCCTGCATTGTGTGCGCATTGACTCTGCATGTTTAGGACGTTGTATGCTAAAGCCAACGAGGAGCCTAGCCCTGGGCCCGGTTTCTTTGACTCTAAGGTTCCATGTATGCGAAAGCCATCACCCTTCTTGCCAAGTACCCTCGGGTATATCAAATGGACCAATCACGTACTGTTGGACCCACGCGGCATTCCTAATGTCACATGTGGTTAGGTATATCGATTGGACCAAGCGAGTAAAGGACACTCAGCCTAACCTTTGCATTAGTCCATATAGACTGTCTCTGTAAGACACATACCCTACATCACTTTTTAGCACATTATTGTAATGTTATGTTGCCGGATTTACCCCCGGTTTTGTCTGAGCCATGATTTTGAAATGTGTAGAACCATTAGGACCTGGGATTGTAGGTCTAGACCTTATGAAATGCCCTAAACTCTTAAGGGAAGTGTCTCTAAAGAGTTAAGGTACTTGATGAAGGCTTAGTACCCTACATACCCTTGGACTTAGGCCCGTAGGTAGTGTTATGCTGTCCGAATAGCGACGTATGTCTTTAGACCTTATGAGATATGAGATGTGGGCTTTAGGCCCATGTCCTTTGGATAGAAAGTTTAGATCCGCTGTGAGTTTGAGATGGGGGCTTTAGGCCCATGTCAATTGGATAGAAGATATAAGTCTGTGATAAAATTGAGGTATGAGCTTTGAGAATGAGATTCGTGCTTGGGCCTTAGGCCCGTTTTCATAAGATAGAATGTGAGAGAATGAGATTGATATGTAGGCTTTAGGCCTATACTTTTGTGAGCATGTGAGATTGTCCTTATTCATCCCTTTTCACACTGGAAGCTCTTAGTTGATTCAAACATTTTCCCTTTCCCAGCATTCTGGCTTGGCGTCGTGATTCTAGTGGTCGGTTTTTTAAGGGTCTACCTGTTGATTTGAAGATGTTTAGTAACGAAGATCATACCCCTACCGCTATTGGAACTAGTGGAAAGACAACTGATGAGAAGATTGAGGCACTCTTAAAAGTGGTCCAAGAGTTAGTTCACCAGAAAGAAGAAGAGGATAAGGTGCGAGCCCGTACTAATCCTTTGTTTGAGAATGTTGATGAAGAGGAATGTTTCTTTAGGCCTAAAAAAATCGCTGAGCCCACTAGGCCCGGTGCAGAATTTGTTCAGCTTGTTGATCTGGAAAAAGAGTCCAAACCTAAGACTCCTGCTTTCTTTTCCACTGAGCCTATACTATTGAGTAGTAAGGTAGAAGCCCTGGAAAAAGCCTTAAAATGTATTAGAAAGTCTGATGATCTGGTAGACATGTCGTCGTTATCTCTGTTCCCTAAGGCCCGTATGCCCACTCATTTCAAAATGCCCGAGTTAGAGAAGTTTGATGGAATGGGTTGTCCTAAGACCCATCTGAAGATGTACGTGAGAGCCATGCACCCACGAGGGGCTGATGATGATCTGCTAGCCCAAATGTTCTATGAGACACTGGCTGGATCCGCCCTGAAATGGTTTTTGTCACTGGATGAATCTAGAATGAAGACATGGGAAGATGTATGCACTGAGTTCAGCAATCATTACCGGTATAACACAAAAGTTGATGTCACTATGAGGGACTTGGAGACCACTAAACAGGAATCGAGGAAAACTTTCTCTGCCTTCCTCACCTGCTGGAGAGCCAAGGCTTCTAAAATGGCTAACCGTCCTGAGTAAGAAGAATAAATCAGTATGATAGTGAAGAACTTGCTCCCAGTGTATCATAAGCACATGTTTTTCTAATATCTTCCAAATTTCCGAGCTCTGGTCGCTGCTGGTACCCAAGTGGAGGAAGCTCTAGTCGATGGAGCTCTCCGAACCGATGAACCCTACAAGAACTGCCGACCTGTCATCAATGGGAAGGTTACCGAAGTCAATGCCATATCTCAGCCTGCTCCATTTACCCAACCCTTTTCCCTAGGAAATAAACCATCCAGAAAATTCACCGAGCTCTATATGCCATTGGAAAAAGTCTTTGAGAAATTAAAAGCTCGAGGCTTGCTCCAACCTCTGGAACCCAGACCTACACCCAACCCATTACCCAAGAATTATAAAGAAAATGAGTACTGCCATTTCCATCAATCCAAAGGCCATACTACCAACCGTTGCTTCCGTCTCCGCCATGAAATCCAAGACCTCATGGATAACAAAACCATTTCCCCATCTTCTCAACCCAATGTCACCCAAAATCCACTTCCTACCCATGCAGTCCCACCACCTGCAAATATTAATGTTATCCATGCCGACCCTTTTGTCCACTGTGAGCCTATCCACCCTCACCTTCATTCCCTACTTTCATAACTGAAATGTTTCATCACTGTCAAGCCCGTGGGCTCATTACCCCATACAAGCCAAGATCCAAAAAGCTTTACTGCTTATACCATGCCACCTCTAGCCACGACACGGAATCTTGTGATATATTACGGAATATAGTACAAGGGTTCATTGATCAAGGTCTGATTGAAATCCCTCAACCCTTCACTAGCCCAAGAGGGCTTTATCGTTCATAGAGACAGTTTGAGAAAAATACATTCCCGGGTTTTAGTTCAAATGGGCTTCCCAAGCCTCGCAAAGTGGGTCAGTCGTCAAAGAATAGTACTAGTCAATGGGCTCTCAAAGAAAGGTTTGAAGCTAGAGATCCTTGTATGGATTTGTTGACAGAAAGAAATGGGAGGTTTAGTTTCTATGTTCTCTGCCCTAAAGACTCTTGTGAAGCTAAGATGACAAAGATTGAACCCATTAGACCTAAGGCTAGAACCAAGAAAGCCTTTTCCAAGACTGGGACTAGCCAATCGGAGTTGCGAAAAAGATATGAGGCCGGAGATCCTGAAGTAAGCCTATTAGGGGAACCTACTAGAAAGTTCGACTTCTATGTCCTTTACCCTAAGATGGAGAAGCCCACCTTTGAGAAACCCACCTGTGAAGAATCCATTGCTCCTTCTAGTTGGGGTGATAACCCTGACACACTTAAAGAAGACGTTCATGTGGCTCAGGTTAAACCCAAAGATCCAAATCTCATCCGTTTTGAGAAAACTAGCCGGAATATCCTTAAGAAGTATTTTACAACCAAGATCACCGATATGAATGGGGAAACCCATTACCGAAATGTCTATCCAAGGCAACCATGGGTCACCCAATATTTCAGATCAAGTTCGACTTCTGCCGAGTCTACCATAGATGATGGGTCAGAAAATGAGATTGATATTATAGAGTGGGAAGATTTGATGAACACACCCGAGGAGATAGCAGATATTTGGGCCAGTGATGAGGAAGATGTTAACCATGTCACTAGAGGAGGTCGTCATTTTAAGCCCGCCAACTTAAAATCTGACAATCTATTGGGAGAGTTAGAGAGATCCCAACGCACTGAGGTTCAAGAAGAAGAGGAAGAGATACTGAAACAGCTTAAGCGTACTCAAGCCAATATCACCATCGGGGGACTTTTAATGGCTTCTCAAAAGCACAGGCAGACAGTACTTAGGCTACTAACCAAGTTCAGATTTCCATCGATACTTCACCCGAGGGTTTAGTCAGTCTGGTCAGTCCAGTTCAGCATGGGCAGTCAATATCCTTCACAGAGTCAGACCTTCCGAAGAAAAGACCTCATCATTTGCAAGCTTTGTATGCCATGGTGGATACTATGGGCAAGAAAATTCCTACAGTGTTGATAGATAATGGGTCAGCCTTGAACGTATGTCCTCTCAGCACCGCCACTTCCTTGGGCATCGAACCGTCAGAATTCAAACTGTCAGGGCAGACTGTGAGAGCATATGATAACACTCGAAGAGAAGTAGTGGGCATGGTCTCTTTATCTTTAGCCATCGGGCCTGTAGAGTTCCAAGTCGATTTCCAAGTACTAGACGTACTTGCTTGTTTCAATCTTTTACTTGGTAGGCCTTGGATCCATCCAATTGGGGCTGTGCCTTCTTCCCTCCATCAAAAAGTTAAGTTCCCCTACAAAGGCTCAGTGGTGACGTTGAAGGGAGATTTTGAAATCACTCATACCCGTGTACCTATCTGTGAAATCAAGCCAGAGATCGAAGAAGTACCATTGATAGGTTTTGAATACATACAGTGTGTAGAGGTTGAATCTGGATGTAAAGAGAAAATGGTGCTAGGTCATCGTCGTTATCAAGTAGGTCAGATCTTGAAAAATATGGGCTTTTTTCCAGGAATGGGCTTAGGTCATCGTCATCAAGGCACATCTGGTCCTATCGAGTATCCTTCAGCAATTCATCCATTCTGGTTGGGCTATCAAAGTACCGGAGTTGATAGAAAAGAGATGACACAGAAAAGAAGAGAAAGACAATTGGCCAAAGAAGAGGGACGAGTCCCTAACCTCACTCTGAAACATTACCGGCCCACTTTGAATGGGGCTTTTGTCAAAGAAGGGGATGATTTCCCTTATTGTGGTTTCCCCGAGCCCATTTACCTTGAAGATCAGAAAGCTAGAGTTCCTGGGTTTGAAATCTTCTTCAGCACTCCACTACCTCTATCTCTAACAACAATCACAGCCGAAGAGCGTACAGTGTTTGATTGGGTCGACCATATTGATGAAGTCGCCATAGGGACTATGTTCAAAGAGATCGTCTGCATCGAAGAGCATGTCCATGAACCCGATCCTATCCACCTCATTGAAGATACCTCTAATCCATTGACCAACTGGAGCCTTGAGTATGAGCCTCGAGTTGAAGACTCAGTCGCGGAAGATTCACTACCATCAGATGATATCTTCTTATCCTTTCTATCTTCTATGAGTGTATATGGCATGAATATAGATCCTAGAGAGGATGTTCCCCCTGAGTTTGAACAACGAAGGGAAATGGAACATGCTCGACCTAATGTGGATGAATTAATATCAGTTAATTTAGGATCCGATAAATCGCCTAAGATAATTAACATTGGGGCAACTCTGTCACCACAAGAACAAGAAAAATTGGTAGGATTGTTGAGAGAAAATATAGAAGTATTTGCATGGTCGTACAAGGATATGCTAGGAATAGACACCGACATAGTACAACATTTTATCCCTACTAATCCTGGGGATAAGCCAGTTAAACAGAAATTGAGGAGAATGAAACCGGAGTGGGCACTAAAGATCAAGGATGAAGTAGTAAAGCAGATGAACGCTAGATTTCTCCAAGTAGTAGAATACCCCGAGTGGTTAGCTAACATTGTGCTAGTACCGAAGAAGGATGGGAAGGTTAGAATGTGTGTAGACTTCCGGGATTTGAACAAGGCGTACCCTAAAAATGATTTTCCGTTGCCACACATAGATATCCTGGTAGATAGTACCGCCGGTCATGCACTATTATCCTTCATGGACGGGTTTTCAGGTTATAATCAGATAAAGATGGCCCCTCTAGATATGGAGAAAACCTCATTCATCACTCAATGGGGGACCTTCTGTTATCGTGTTATGCCCTTTGGCCTAAAGAACGCCAGTTCTACCTATCAGAGAATGGCAACCACCTTATTACATGATATGATTCATAAAGAAGTCGAGGTGTATGTGGATGATATGATTGTGAAGTCTAAGGATCGAGAAGGCCATTTTGAAACTCTAAGAAAGTTCCTTCAAAGAATTAAGCAATACAACCTAAGATTGAATCCCCAAAAGTGCGCCTTCGGAGTAACTGCGGGGAAATTGTTGGGATTTATGATCACTCAGAAAGGAATTGAGGTCGACTCGGGAAAGATTAAAGCCATCACGGAGATGCAGCCGCCAAAGACAGAAAAAGAGATTCGAGGATTCTTGGGCAAAGTTCAGTTTATCAGTCGATTTATAGCACAGCTGACCATGATTTGTGAGCCTATCTTTAAGCTTCTTAAGAAAGATGTGCCCACAAAGTGGAATGACGTGTGTCAAGAGGCATTTGAAACCATTAAGAGATATTTGAGCAACCCACCAATATTAGTTCCCCCACGGCAAGGTGAGCCTTTGCTACTTTATCTAGCACTCACTGAAACTGCGATGGGAGCTATGTTAGCTCAATATCTCCCAGAATCTCAGAAGAAAAATGCGGTATACTATTTAAGTAAAAAGATAACTGACTATGAGATTAAATATGACGCATTAGAGAAGACATGTGTGGCATTGGTGTGGGTTACCCAAAAGCTCCACCATTACATGTTGTCTTTTCAAGTGCAACTCATTAGTCGCATGGACCCCCTGAAGTACTTATTGGAGAAGCCGGTGTTATCCTATAGGACAGCCCGTTGGTTATTGCTATTATCAGAGTTCGACATTCAATATGTGGTGCAGAAATCAGTGAAAGGAAGAGCGGTGGAAAAATTTCTAGCAGAGCATCCATCGTCAGTAGAAAGACCATCTTAGTACCATTTCCCCGACGAAGAGATTCTAGAAGTAAGGAGCCTTGGAAAGTTTTCTTTGATGGGTCTCATAATAAGAGAGGATGCAGAATAGGCGTGTTGTTAGTCACACCGGAGAATAACTTGATACCATTATCTGTCAGGTTATCCTTCGATGCCACTAATAATATAGCCGAATATGAAGCCTGTATCCTAGCATTGGAAGCTGCCTTGGAATTGGGTGTGGAAGACTTGGAAGTATATGGAGATTCTGCCTTGATCATATGTCAGACTAGAGGAGAATGGAAGACTCGGGATAAGAAGTTGTTACCCTACCATGAATACTTAGAGACTTTGGTGAAAGAATTCCGTCAAATCGATTTCTTTTATCTGTCTAGGTTAAAGAATAAGTTTGCGGATGCCTTAGCCACTCTAGCATCCATGGTAGATATCCTTAAAGATGAAGGTGTAACTCCTCTCATTATCGAGTCATGGGAAGAGCCAGCCTACTGTTGTGTTATCCAAGAAAGAGAGTCGAATAATGGAAAGCCATGGTACTATGACATCCAGCAGTTTGTAGAAAAAAGAGAGTATCTGAAAGAGGCGTCATCTGTAGACATAAAGACCATAAGAAGGTTAGCCAGCCAGTATATTCTGTGTGGAGGGAAGCTGTACCGGAGATCACATGATGGAGTGCATCTGTTGTGCGTCAATGAACAAGAAGCTGAAAAGATAGTATTGGAAGTACATGAAGGGGCTGGGGCTCCGCATATGAATGGATACATGCTAGCTAAGGAGATTGTGAGACTAGGGTATTATTGGTCAACCATGGAGAGGGGTAGCCATCTACATGTTAAGAAGTGTCATAAGTGCCAAGTGTTTGCAAGTGGAAAACATCAACCCTCAATGCCACTCACTACCATGTCTTCGCCATGGCCATTTGTAACATGGGGCATAGACATCATTGGCAAAGTAACCCCCGCAGCATCAAATGGACACGAGTACATCCTAGTCGCCATAGATTATTTCACCAAGTGGGTAGAGGCTGCATCCTACAAGACAATGAATGCCAAGCAAGTAGCGAAGTTCATACAGAATAATATCATCTACCAATATGGAGTGCCCCATGAGTTCATCTCTAACAATGTACAGCATTTCCGAAAAGAAATCGAAGCGCTCTTATAAAAGTATAGTATTAAGCATCACCGCTCATCTCCCTATAGACCACAGACAAATGGGCTTATTGAGGCAGCGAATAAGAATCTCAAGTAGATCTTGAAAAAGACCACCAAGACTTACAATGACTGGCATGAGAAATTACCATTAGCACTGTGGGGATCTCGTACTTCCATTAGATCATCGACCGGGGCTACACCTTTTTCACTCGTATATGGAATGGAAGTTGTATTGCCTATAGAGTTAGAGGTCTCGTCATTAAGGATTGCCATGGAGAGTCAACTGGCGGAGGTAGAATGGGTAAGGAACCGGTATGAAGAGTTAGCTCTACTAGATGAAAGGCGATTGAGGGCATTTTACCACATTCAGGGGTATCAAAGAAGAATAACCAAGGCGTTTGGTAAGAAAGTGAAGCACAGAGGTTTGAAAAAAGGGGATTTAGTACTAAAAGAGATCTTAGCACCGATCCATGACCCGCGAGGAAAGTTCAAGCCCACATGGGTAGGCCCTTACATCATCAGAGAAATACTGTCAGGCGGAGCCGTGAAAATTGCAGACATTGAAGGAAATGAATTCTCTCAACCTACTAATTTGGATCAATTGAAGAAGTACCACATATAAAAAAATAAAAAATAATAAAAAAAAGAGCCCGCTAGGTAGAAAACCCGAAAGGGCTGCCTAGGCAAAAGTTAGGGTATTCAAATAAAATAATAAAAAAAAATCAAGCTCACTAAGTAGAAAACCTGAAAGGGCTGCTTAGGCAAAAGTTAGAGCAAATAAAAAAAATGGACTTCTTCAATTTGATTCATGAACTACGAAGACCTGATTCCCCAAATAATACCAAGAGTTAAGGAAAAATGACAAAGAATTGCATCAAGGACGGGGATACATAGGTAACCCATAAAGTTACCTTGGGTGCGGTCTATTTCTTGTAAAAACATCAAGAGTTCGGTTCATTTGTAATTGTTAAGGGATATTTGTTAAGATTTAAATAAAATTGATATTTATTCATCCATAAAGGGTAGAAACCTTTTAAAAGATTTATTACATGTCATATATGTCCATAATTCCTACTTTCTTCAAATCTTACATTGCTTAGAAAAAAAAAAATCCCTAATCTACTCTAAGTCCTTCTCGCTCGGCGGGCTTAGGCTTCATTCTCGTTTTCCCTACTTCTCTTAGTTGTCCTAACTCGTGATGCATTTGGTGGAAGTGACGAACCTGCCGACTGAACTGTAACTCGAGAATCATAAATGAGGCTTTGAACCTTATCCTTCATAGCCTGCACCTTTGAACCCAAGTCTTGTTTAAGCCAAGCCCGATACTCCCCATCAAGCCTAAAAGGCCCGTTGTAATCCCCTACTTGACTCAAACATAAGCCTGAAGCCCATTTCTTTATAGCCCAAGATACCAAAGAAGGAGTAGCCGCCTCTACCCTATGAACATGCCCTTTGATATGGAGATTGATTTGAACACGACCCATCTGGCGAAGTACACGAGAAGCCCAGTAAAATGATGTATGCTTTAGGCCCATAAGCTTCACCCGACAACATCCCGAAGTGTATAATACATACTCTTCACCACAGTCCCATATAGGCACATGCCACTGAATATATTTCCAAGTCAGAGAAGAGAATAAGATGATCATGTCCTGAATTGAGCGACGCTTAAGAAACAAAAGCTTACGTGAAAAGTAGTTATGGGACAAGTGTTTCGGCCCATCACAAGGAGTAATCAGCTTAAGTCTCTCAACAAACCACATTTGAAGGAGAATGGGGCTACCCCTAATGCAAGAAGCAGAGTTGGAGTGGAAGTGATCAAGCCCATTTAGAGTTTCAGCTAGCACCAGGGGGATGATGTTATGAGACTTCGACAATGGCAGAATGAGTTCACTGAAAGAATATAAGCAACTAGGATTCGCAGCGGAAGGAATACAATAAAAATTTTATAGAAGATGAATCCTTACTCATAATCAAACAAAGAATCGAACTCAAACATTGGAACATGAATATAAATCAAGAACATGAATTAAATAAATTTAAAACAAGCACTTACTTGATTTGCCTTTGATGAAACCTCGATCGTATCCTAGCTTCAAAGTGTATGAAGCCTCCAAGGTATCCACACGAACCCAAGATTCCATAAGCTTCTTGGAATGAGCAACTTTTGAACAAACCAAGCTTGAGAGGGAGAGAGAAGATTTCGGCCATGGGAGGAGAAGACACTAGGGCCGGCCTCCACTAGGGAATAATGAAAACTGCTTGTAAATTTGCGGTGTGCTCAATTACGTCCCAAGCGTAGGAAC
>JAESVK010027972.1:348-17284 GCA_017140935.1 Hamamelis virginiana | reverse complement strand
GTGAAGGGGAAGATGTTCAAGGGACTGTGTGTCTGTTATGCTGTAGTACATTGCAACGACTTTTTTCAGTGTTGCCATTTTTGGCTACTGGGCATTTGGAAACCAAGCTGATGGCCTCATCATTAACAACTTCGTGGACAATAATGACAAACCTTTAGTACCAAAATGGTTCATTCTCACGTCCAGTGTCTTTATTATTCTCCAACTCTCAGCCTTCGGTGTGGTAAGAACCTCTCTCTCTCTCTCTCTCCAAGCAACCGGTCGCTTTGGGGCCCCACCGAATGACTCCTATTTTATTGGCAAGCAAACAACTCAAAATCAATTAGAGTCCCCATATTTTCTCAACAATCAAACAACTTAAAACTAAGAAGATGAAAAAAAAGAAATAAAATATTATAGTTAATGCCTTTTCTTTTAGTATATGCTTGTAGTAATGATATATGACACCAAATTTTGTATGAGTATTAGCAAATAAAAGAAAAATAATATATACTTAATTTTTATTCGCATTTTTTTGTATGTCAATAGATAGTAGGATCCCGTTTTAGGAATCGCTTAGGGTCCCCAAAATATCAGGCTCCCCTCCTCTCTCTCTCTCTAACTTAACATTGTTGTTAATTTGTACAGGCTTACTAGCTTGCAGCCCACAAATGAAGTGCTAGAGGCAACATTTACAGACCCATCAAGCAGTGAATTCTCTACACGCAATGTGATCCCAAGGCTAATTTTCAGATCACTATATGTCGTTATCGCAACAACAATTGCAGCAACGCTTTCATTCTTTGGAGACATCAATGCACTAATTGGAGCTTTTGGGTTTTTGCCTATGGACTTTGTTTTGCATGTGATTTTCTTCAATGTGACATTTAAGCCATCGAAGCACGACCTCATTTCCTGGTTGAATGTCACCATTGCTGTGGTTTTCTCAGCAGTGACAGTCATAGCAAATGTTGCAGCAGTTAGACAAATAATTCTTGATGCCAAAACTTATCACTGGCACCAAGTGAAATCCTTGGCCAACCTGATTACCATGCTTTTTATGTAGGAAAATACTATGCATCGATCATTACAAGGTATCGCTACAAATATCATTACAAAAGAGAAATGTTGCGATTTCCAAAACTATCATATGGTGAGTTTTCAAAACTACCATCATTTATCTCTTGTAGCAATATTTGTAACGATTCTTTGTAGCGATGTATAGCATTACTCTTATTTGTATTAAGATTTGGGGGGCTTCCTCTCATGAAAGCAGAACCCTTTCCTGTAATAATATTCCTGTTTCACTCTGTCTTGTAGTAACATTATCTATGGCAAAGAGCAAATTAATTATTATGCATATTTTCCTCTCTCTCTTTCTTTTTCTCTCTCTCACACACACACAGAGGGTAAACTACACAGAACTCTACCAAACTATAAGTCAGTTCTCATAAAAGGTTCTATAAACTTCAAGTCAAAACTAAAGAAGTACCCTAAACTATAGGTCTTTTTTTCCCCCTCACAACTATAGGTCATGTTTACAGAACCCCTTTTGAACTTTAAAACTGAAGCCTTTACTTCCCTCCGTATTTGTGTGCATTGACTCTGCATGTTTAGGACGTTGTATGCTAAAGCCAACGATGAGCCTAGCCCTGGGCTCAGTCTCTTTGATTCTTGGGTTCCATGTATGCGAAAGTCATCACTCTTCTTGCCAAGTACCCTCGGGTATATCAAATGGACCAATCACGTACTGTTGGACCCACGAGACATTCCTGATGTCACATGTGGTGGTTAGGTATATCGATTGGACCGAGCGAGTAAGGGACACTCAGCCTACCCTTTGCATTAGTCCATATAAACTGTCTCTAGGGCACATACCCTATATCGCCTGATCACACACTATTGTAATGTTATGCTGCCAGATTTTCCCCCCGGTTTTGCCTGAGCCTTGATTGTGAATGTGTGTAGAACCATTAGGACCTGGATCTGTAGGACTAAATCTTTATGAAATGCCCTAAACTCTTAAGAGATGTGTCTTCAAAGAGTCAAGGTACCTAATAAAGATTAGTACCCTATAGATTTATAATCTTAGGCCCATGGTAGTGTTATGTTGTCCGAATAGTGATGTCCGTTTATAGGCCTTAGGTGAGTTTGAAGTGTGGGCTTTAGGCCCATACTCTTTGGATGGAAGATATAAGCCTATTTTCATAAGATTGAGATATGAGCTGTGAGAATGAGATTCGTACTTAGTCCTTAGGCCTATTTTCGTAAGATTGAGATGTGAGCTGTGAAAAAGAGATTCGTACTTGGGCCTTAGGCCCATTTTCATAAAGATAGAATGTGAGAGTGTTTGAGGTGAGATTGGTGTGTGGGCTTTCAGCCTATGCTTTTAGACCATTTGTCCATTTATGGGCCTTGTGGATTGAAAGTGAGATTCGCGTGGGCTTTAGGCCCATGGTCTAGAGTAGGATCCTTAGGTCTACACCTTCGATGAATATTCTTAACCCATGAGGAAAGTGTTCTAAAGGTTGGGGTAGTTGCCAAAGGTATAGTCCTTATCCTTTCTTTGTTCCAGGGCCCAGGCCCATTGTAGTGTTTTGCTACCGAGTTGTTGTGCCCGTTTGTGGGCCTTGTGGTTAAGCAGCGATCTTTGTGTGAGCCTTAGGCCCATGATCTCGAAAGTTTGGTGGTCCTTGACCATTATTCATCTTTGTTTAGGGTACCCGTCAGAAGTATAGTCCCTATACCCTTCAGCTCTCCACTTACCCTGATGGTAGGGTTATGCTGCAAAATTTTCTTCAATTGCCCTTACATGTTTGAGTAAGATAAGTGTGAAAACCATAAATTGTAGGGCAATTAGGTCTATTCCTCTTTTATTACCTTTGGGAAAGTCTTCTACGAGATTAGAGTGCCAATCAGGGGCTTGCCCCATTGTCTGTGGGCCTTGGCCCCATTGTCTGTGGGCCTTGGCCCATTGTAGTGCTATGCTACCAAGTGATCCCTATATGTCTGTGGACCTTGTAGAGAGAGAAAGTGAGAATTGGGCATGTTTTAAGCCCATGTTCTATAGGTCTGTTCATTCTAAGTGTCTTTACTAGAGGCTTCTTTCCCTAAGATTACCTAGTCCACCTCACGTGCTTTTGGTGTGAACCTTCAGCCTTTTCAAAGGAATGTCCTAGAAAATAGGGGCTTTGTGAGTTTTGTAAAATATCATTCTTTTTCAAAAAGCAATCATGGGGCTTTAAATTGATTTCAAAATTTTCTTTTCTTTTTAGAGCATTCTGGCTTGAATCGTTGATTCTAGTGGGCCTGGGTTAAGTGTTAATTCATCTGTTGATTCCGATATGGCTAACAACGACGAGGTTTCCCCTACTGCTCTGCCATAATCATGTCCTCCAAGGGAAGAATGGAAGCCCTAGCTTAAATGGCCGATGATTTCCTAGCCCTAAAAGCAACCCAAGATCTATCTGAAAAGAATGTGGTTGAAATAGGAGAATCATCCCATAAGCCTAAGCCCATCTTTGAATCCGTCAAGCCCATGGACCTGGATAAGAATCCTCAACCCAAAAATCATTCATATCTCATTAAAGAGCCTATTCTCCTGAATAGTAGGATTGAAGCCCTGGAAAAAGCCCTTAAAGGATTCCGAAAGTCTGATGACTTGATGGACAAGGCCTCGCTTTCCTTATTCCCGAAAGCCTGCTTACCCAGCCACTTCAGGATGCCGAAATTGGAAAATTTTGATGGGATGGGTTGTCCTAAGATCTATTTGAAGATGTATGTGAGAGCCATGCATCCTCGTGGGGCCGATGATGAGCTACTAGCCCAAATGTTTCATGAGTCACTTGCCGGATCTACTTTGAAATGGTTCTTACATTTGGATGAGTCTAAGATAAAGACATGGGAGGACGTTTGCATTGAGTTTATTAGCCACTACCAGTACAATACAAAAATTGATGTCACTCGTCGTGATTTGGAAACAACCAAGCAAGAACCCTATGAGACATTCTCAGCTTTTATTATGAGGTGTAGGGCTAAGGCCTCTCAGATGATCAATCGACCAGCCGATGAAGAACAAATCCAGATGGTACTCAAGAGCTTATTACCTATCTACCACAAGTATCTGTTCGCACAATACTTCCCCAATTTTTAATTGTTGGGGGCTGGGACCCAAGTCGAAGACGCCTTTGCTAAAGGATCCATCGAAGTCGAACCATTTCTCAAAAGACAACGAACCATTTTCGCGGAAGAGTCAAGTAATGAAGTCAATACCATTATCCCACCTACGTTGCCTTCCAATGAAAAAAATCTACCCCGCCAATTTGCTGATTTCCACATGTCGTTGGATCAAATCCTCGAGATATTGAAAGATCAAAACCTTTTGCAACCCCTCGAGCCAAGGCCTCTCCCTAAGTCCATACCCAAGTCTTTCAATAAAGATGAATACTGCAATTTTCATCAATACCCAGGCCATTCAACCAACCAGTGCTTCCGCCTTCGCTATGAAATTCAAGATCTGATTGACCACGGAGTCGTCTCTTTGCCCAATTTCTCCGATCATTAGCTTGAGCCCACCACCACACCCCTTTCCAATGGATCCCTTGACGGAAAACCTTAGTGAGGGCCCATGAAAAATGAAGAGCTTTTTCTGCCGGGTAGTAGCTTATAAGATTTTGTTTGTGCTTTCTTTGAGTAGTGTAGGATTTCAATTTTCATTTTCAATAATTAGTGTTTCCCTAGCCCGCTTGTGGGACTAGGGTGATTCGTCGTTTAGGATTTCTTTGTTTTGTCATTTCCCTTCAAGTTCAAAAATAAAAAAAATAAAAAAAGGATTCTCTTCTGCATCTTATTTGCATTGTCTTCCTCTATGGATGTTTATGGCATGGATATAAATCTTAAGAAAAATGTCTCTCTGGAGCTCGTTGAGCAAAGGAATATGGGACAATCAACCTACATGAATTAATTGGAATCAATTGTTTAGGGACAAATGACTTGTCTAAGATAATTAAGATTGGGCCAATAATTTTCTCACAAAAAAAAAAGAAATCAATTGGGCATCATGCTTAAAGCAAACTTGTGAAACTTTTAAGTTTAGAGACAATATGCCCTGTGATTGCATCGATATGGTGTAATCTCACCCTCATTAGTTCTGAAGATAGATCAAGAAAAAGTCAAGAAAGATGAAGCTGAAGAGATGAAATAGGATAGATTAGTAACTAGGGGCTGATTCTTCCCAAATTGAATCAACCCATAGTATACTCATACTCGGGAAAGATCACGAGGATTTGGAAGAGGTTTTAATGGAAAAGATTAGATCATGTGATGAAGATTCAATGGTGGGGCTCCTCCCAAAGAATGGGGCTTCTAAAAAAAAATTGAAAAAAAAAAGTAGATATGATTGGCATTCGAATCCACTCAAGAAAAAAAATATATGGTACACCGGGGCTTAGAAAAAGAAGAGGAGTTAGTACCAAGAAGAGAATTCGAACCAAGATGTGAAATCTGTACACCATTAATCGAGCGCTATCAAGTAGGGCTATTTGTCTTTAAATTTAAAAAGGATTAAGTTTGCTCATCTCATCCATTTAGAAAAATAAAAAATAAAAAATAAAAAATAAAAAGCCCGCTAGGTAGAAAACCTAAAAGGGCTACCTAGGCAAAAGTTAGGACATTAAAAAAGTCAAGGCCGCTAGATAGAAAATCCGAAAGGGCTGCCTAGGCAAAAGTTAGGGCATTCAAAAAAAAAATCAAGCTCGCTAAGTAGAAAACCTGAAAGGGCTGCTTAGGCAAAAGTTAGAGCAAGCAGAAAAAGGAAAGTGTCATGAACTACGAGGAACTGATTCTCCACAAACATTAAACAACTTGTCACAGTTTCTTCGAAATAGACATCAAAAGTGGAGATACGTAGGTAGCCCATAAAGTTACATTGGGTGCGGTCCAATTCTTGTGAAAACACTAAGTATTGAGTTCAAAATTAATTTATCATGGGTAATTAGTTTGAAACTAAATAAATTGAAGACATTTAATTCATAAGGGTAAATAATATCTTGAAATTTATGGACATGCCATTAACATCCTGCTGCTTCTTTGTTTTTTTTGTCATTTTGGGAGGTTTGTCACTTCCTAAAACTTCTTGTGTAGCTTTCTTCTAGGTATTACTTATTTGAAAAGTTTTACCTTCGTGAGGATTTTTATGTCCCTAATGTTTTGTTCTTTATTTCAATCCCGAAATCTAGTGATATTTGGTGGAATTGGTAAAATCATTTGACATGAGCCTACCTAAGAATCTCTAACAAAGCCCATTGCTTGAGCCTTCATCGACTTCCCTTTTTGAACCCTCTAACCATGTGGTTGAACCCGTTTGGAATACCCCATACTCATTGTTGAATATTCATTGGTTTTGACAATCTCATCCATTTGATCAAGATACATAAGCCGTTTGCTTGACTATCTAGAATGAAAGCTATCAGAATTCGATAAACCTTTACAACTATTGAAGTGGCATGCGAGATGTATTTTGGGTTGACATCAAAAGGGAAGTGCAAGTATAATCCAAGTAAGGGATGCACATCATTACGTTTGAAGAAGATACATGAGGTTGTGAACCCCAAAGGATGTAGCCATCAAAATTGGAGTTGATATTAACTTTACATCCCACTTTAAGATCAAAGGATTCAAGCCAAAAATGCTTAAATACAATCTTCACACTTCTGTTTTTCTAAAAAAATGCTTTTGAAAGCCCTCTTGGTTGTTTATGAAAGTGAATGATATATGTGAGCTCCGTATGTTAGTCTGTCTCTCTTCAAAGGTACTTTTACAGTATTTGCATTAGAAAGTTCTTAAGTTGGGTTTCCTTGTCATAAGTTTCCTAGTGTCGAGGTTAGGCTTCCTTGTCATAGGTACCCTAGTGTCGAAGTCAGGCTTCCTTGTCATGGGTGTCCTTGTGTTGAAGTAAGGCTACAATATGAGTGTTGGTTGATTAGAAAAAGAATTGAAATTGATAAAGTTAGAATAACTTTCAAATGATGGAATTATTGACATATGAAATCAGTGCATAGAATGATGGGTTTGAAACTTACACTAAGTGTAACACTTGTGTTGAAAAATGAAAGTGTGACATATAGTGATGTTGAACATTATCATTATATGTATGAGTTTATATGACAAACAGTTTTATGCTTTGAAAGTTTATAATAACTTAACATTATTAATGATTGTGAATCCCTTTGTTATAAGGAATGTAATTGGAAAGAAAATCCCAAGGAAATGAGTTTTGGAAATGTTTTATAAAAAAACCTTGAAGGTATGCTTAGTTAACTTTGATTTTTGAAATAAAACTTTCTTAGTAGCATGTAAATGTCACCAGAAAGAATAATGTTTTTTTGAAAAAAAATACTAAGTCTTACTTTTTTGAGATTTTTATCAAACATGTGATATGCACACATTTGAAATAAGTTTTGAAAACTTGTCATGATATGATGAAATCATTTTAGAAAATTATCAAAGTCAATGGAATCATAACATGGAAATTTGCTTTTGAAAAGTGAAAATTTTCCTTCCATAGAATTTGATCAAATACTTGGTGTGCATACATTTGAAATATGTTTTGAAAACTTGTCATGTGAAACATATTTGAATCATGACATGAGAAATTGGATTTGAAAAATCAAAATTTTGTTTTCCTGGGAAATTTTATCAAATACTTGATGGGCATCATTTTAAGCTTGTAAAGCAAAGAGCACCCAAGTTCTTCCAAACACATTCCTCATGAAGGGAAATGATCAACCAAAACTCATAGAGTAGATTGTGAGCTGAGAATGCCATAGAATTTGGGGATAGAAGATAAGAGTATGAGTTTACCTCTTGTCGTGAATGGGAAGATAGAAAAGATGAGCTTGAAGCTCTAACAATACTCTAGAGTTAGTTTCGTCATCCCGAAAACCTTGTATTGGTTAGGTGTTTAGAGAGTGGATACCTCTTGTTAGTCAAGAATTTGGAGATGTGATGGAGAGTTGAAGAGATGTGAAAAATGGGCAAATCCCAAATGCGAGAATCATAGAGATGGAATTCTACTTTTGATGTGTAGAATATCTTATAGAGTAATTGGAAGTAGTCTGAATAGATGAAAGCCAATCTGAATTGATGAGAAAAAGTGTATGAAATTCACATGGTTGAGATTGATGATAATTTGCAAGAGAATTGTATGAGAAGATGATTTGATGCATAGATGAGAAATAAGAAGAGGTTGATACATGAAAAGATGAGAATTGGATGATTGTGAATAGGAAAGTTCACATAAAATAATGAATTTTTGGTTGAAAGCCATGAGATATGAAAATGGATGATATATGAGCAAGGTTTGTAATCATGAAATGAAAATAAATACAAGTGAAGTGATGAGGTTGTAAAGCCCATGAAGAGATTGTGAAGGTGAGTGAGCCCATGAAGGGTAGCTAATGAGAAAAGCCCATTTTGGAGGCCCAAATCCATAAGATTTTGTGAAATGCATGAGATATGGATAAAATATACATGAAATGTATATAAGAAAGATATCAAGTAATGTGGATGATGTTAAGATATGATATGTTAGCAAGTTTTAAGATGATTGGAAATGAAATTTCCGAAAGGATTGAAAATCCTTGAGATAACTAGAAATGAAATTTCTAGGATGAGTCGAAGACTCCCAAGTTTTAAGATGATTGGAAATGAAATTTCCAAAAGGATTGAAAATCCTTAAGATAACTAGAAATGAAATTTCTAGGGTGGGTCGAAGACTCCCAAGTTTTAAGATAATTGGAAATGAAATTTCCAAAAGGATCGAAGATCCTTGAGATAGCTAGAAATGAAATTTCTAGGGTGAGTCGAAGATTCCCAAGTTTTAAGATGATTGAAAATGAAATTTCCAAAAGGATTGAAAATCCTTGAGATACCTAGAAATGAAATTTCTAGGGTGAGTCGAAGACTCCCAAGTTTTAAGATAATTGGAAATGGAATTTCCAAAAGGATTGAAAATCCTTGAGATAACTAGAAATGAAATTTCTAGGGCGAGTCGAAGACTCCCAAGTTTAATGAGAATTGGAAATGAAATTTCCAAAAGGAATGAAAATCCTTGAAATAACTAGAAATGAAATTTCTATGGCGAGTCAATTGGAAATAAAATTTCCAAAAGGATTGAAAATCCTTGAGATAACTAGAAGTGAGACTTCTAGGAAGAGAGAATTTGAAGAGAATCTTTCAAGATAATTTTGATGGTTAAGGTAAGTAATTGGTTCGATTATCCCTCTTTTGTTGAGGCAAAAATGGGATGTCATTTTTCGTTGATATTCACTGGCGAATCTGATCCGTCCAAACAAGGGAGGTTATTTCCTTGTTCGTGATCAAGATTTAAATTTATAAAGTACTCATGCTTAAAACCTCAATTCGTTAGAAAAGTAATTAGTGTACGGGTGTCGAACACAGGGACTAATGGCTGAGTTATGAGAAGATGTTTTGAATCTGATTTTAGTTACCAAACGATTTCTTGATTTTGAAGAGTTGGTTGTTTGTTTAAACTAAAGAGCATGAAAATATGATTAAGTCAAATTAAAGGAAAACCCTGGGTTTCGAATCCACTTTAGTTAGGGAATTATTATGCATGTGATTAACGCAAAGGCTTCGCAATCGTTTATGATCAGTGATGATCTAAACTACAAGAATAAATCATCGAAAATATATTACGCTTGTGTTCATATAGTAAACTCATCCAAATAAGGCATAAACTGTCAAGCGAAGCATGCACAGGTTATCCTAGTTAGGTATGAACCAACTAATGAATACTAACGTATTCAATCAATACTATTGCACAACCAATATGAATATAATCACAGAAAACATTCATATTAAAAGATAAAAGATTCATTAAAGAGCGGATTGCATAGAATGACAATCTCTCAAAGTTGTACAATTATCATAACCTATTACAAAACCTTGAACCTTAATCAAAACATAATCAAACCACTAACCAAGCTTCATCTACACCCAAGGAGAAGAGTTTAGCTGCCCATGATCAGGGCTGAATCACCGGAGGTCTTCGTTCCTTCCATGTGCAGCCAATATCTCCGTTCAATGTTATGGGAGAGATGAAAGAGATGAAAGCAAATATCACAGAGGCCCTTGTTTCTGGGATGATTGGAATACCTCTTCAGGCCTCCAAAAGTGTTTTAAATAGTGTACTAGCCTTTCCCTCCGAGTTCTGCCGATTTTTCCAAATCCCCACTTACTAAAAAGGAATTCTAATCACTTTAGGAAACTGCCCGGCTCAGACCTATCGATAGGCCTAGATCCCTATCGATAGCCCTATCGATAGGCCTATCGATAGGCCTAGTGCCTTATCGATAGGTGATGTGTGCGGTTGCTAGAAAACTGCATAATCTTCAATCCTGAGAGCTTCCCTATCGATAGGGAAGGTGGCCTATCGATAGGCTTGAGCATATTTTGCATTTTATCCTTGAATTAGCTGGTTTTCACGCTCGGTGTTCATCCTGGCATGCTACATTTGCTCCAATTCATTCATGTGCTCTCTTTGGGTTGTTGAACTTGGTTTTTCTGACGGAAATTAACCTACACAAGACAAAAACATACATAAGACTAAAAGCCAACCAAATCAAAGTACTTACAGTGTAAAACTCCCAATGTTAGCCTCGAATGCTTTAAAACGAAGCTCGATTGTGGAACAATCAGAATCCATGAACATCAACGAGGGGCTTCTGTAGACATCCATTTTTGACCATGAGCAGGGTCATTAATGGTTGCCTGTGGTTTGAGGTAAAATAGGGTGTTAAAACCCTAGGTTGACAGTTTTACCCTTGTAAGTAGTTAGATAGAGGTCATTATCGCATGTAGGTTTTTAGGTCAGATTGAGTCGATTCTTTTTGCATTAGGTTTTTAGAGAGTCTAGGAACATCCCTGTTAAATTTCATGGCATTCTGAGCAAAGCTTGATAGAAAATAAGGCCTTTTGTGACTTGAAGGGCAGTACTGTCCTTTTGATCACAAAAGCTCTGAATGAATGTCGGTCTTGTCTCGAATGGCCTCAAGGCTTTTTCATGAATATTTAGGGTGTGTTTGATAGCTAAGTTGATTAGTGGCAAGGTCTGTTGAGCCCCTGGCTCATGATTGGCTCTTAAGGCCCAAAAGGCCCTTTCAAGCTTATATTAGGGTTTTAATCGGGAATGACCGGGATTCGATCTTTTTATCAAACCAAAGCCTTCAAAGGCTTCAATACACTTTCTTAAAATGTTTTAAAACTTGTTTCGAGAAGTAGAAATGGTTTTTACGACCAATCGGTTAGTGGATTTCAAAACCCTAAAAGTGCCCGATAGGCCCAAAACAGCTAATCGGCTTGGTTTCTCTCAACCCCTTGACTTTGGTTAAGTTTTTTCATCCTCAAACTCTTCTAGAAACATGAAGAATCGAATCACGATTGTTTTGGCGCTTGAATCGTCAAATTTGGACTTGAAACGGGCCCGGAAAGCCGAGACGGGTCGAGATAGGGCAAAATTGGGCTGAGGGCTCGATGACCATCCCTCCATGGACGGTTGGCCGTCCAAGCTAGACGGTCAACCATCCTAGGGTGGACGGTCATCAATGCCCAATGCCCAGAATCACCCAATTTTGATTTTTTGAGAGTTTGGATGCTTTGGGACTCTTTCAATGGCTATCTAGCTCAGCTTGGGACACTTGACATGGCCTTTGAAACCTAGGAAGACTGTTTTGAGACCTTTGGATCACTCCCTTGGGTTTTAATGACAACCATTGATCAATTTAGAGCCTCTTTCTGTAAATACATCACTTAGGAATAGGTTTAAGGGGAGCTAACTTTGATTAGAGAGACTTTGGGACCTTGGGGGCTGCACTAGAACCCTAGCCACGTTTTTTGAGGCCATTGGAGGATAAAGAAGGGTACTTGGAGCAAGGAAGAAGGAGGCCAAAGGTATGTTTAAGCACACCATTATTCTTGTAGTGGGTTTTTGCATAACATAGTTTAATTTTAGGGTAGTTTATATATGTTAGTCTTCTTCTTCTTCTTCTTCTTCTTCTTTTATGTTTTAGGAATCATATTAAGTTTAAGTATTAATGGTTAAGAATAGGAGTGCATGATGTAGAATAGGTTTGGTTTAATGCTTGTATAATATAGATGCATGTTTTTCTGTTTTGAGTCCATATTGTGTGTTTGGTTCATAAAGTATATTGTATGTTTAGGGTTTTGAGTCTTTAGTTTTGTTTTAATATATTAGCTATTGTTTGATTGTTAGGAGTATGTTTAGGATTCATTTCATGTTTAGAATGCATGCTAGGAATTAGTTTTTGTCCATGTGATTTCATGTTTTCACATAAGAATGTATGTTTAGATAAAAGTTTGAATATTCTTTTATATGAGTTTATGAATAACATGCATTCATATTTTGGTTTATTCTACTTCTCTTTTCTTCATTATTATTTGAAATATGGAATGATATGAAATGTGTTCGAGGGAACTTGCAAAGGTGAGTTTCTCCCCTTGTGTTTAGCTAAAGTTATTGTTTTGTATAGTTTTTAGTTTAATCTGTTAGTATGCATATTAGAACATTTGTTTGTAATTTTCCATGGATTAATATTGATTTTTAGGACATTTAAAGCATATATTCAAATCTGTCCAGATTTGAATGTATACTTTAAAGTGGCCTAATCATCATTATTAAGCCCATTTTTACATAATTTCTTCATGTAGTCCTGTAGTATATTCATGTAGGGTGCATGCTAGGGCATTGTCACATTTTTATTATTTTTTTTAAGGTTTTTTAAAGTGATTTAAAGATTATATTTAAATCTGTCCAGATTTATTTATATCTCTAAATCACTTCTAAAAATCATTTTTAAGGCCAAATTTAACTTAGAAATATGCCTAGGTTCACGTAGTTAAATTAGCATGCATTTAGGGCATTTTTTCATGCATTGTAGGGTTAATATTATGTTTGTTTATTTAATTTTCAGCATGCATTATTATTAGTATTTAGGATTTTATATTAACTTAGGATTATATAGAGACCCTAGGTTTAGGAAGGTCACTTGACCTTTCCTAGGACTGTCCTTTATTGTAAGGACTATATTCAAATTCAAGTAATTGATTGAGTCTAAGAGTCTATCTTCAAGAGAGATTTTGAAAAAATGATTTTTATTAAAAATTGATTTATTAAATGGTGTTTTCATGAGATAGGAATTTTTTAAAAGAGTTTATATTAGAAATGATTTCTTTGAAAAAGAAATGATTTTGGAATGAAATTCCATGGATAATGTTGATTTTGAAAAAGGAAGTTTAAATTGAGATTTACTTCTAAAAGATAAGTTCTATCTTTTAAAAATCCTAAATGTATTGGAAATCTTTTAATTATCAAATAATTTTGAAAAGTAATTTTGAATGGATAAAAACTCTCAAAGATAGTATCTTAGATAAAGTCGAACACTTTTAAATGATGTAGTTCATTACAATAGGAGAGTCCTAGGGTGAATCGAACTACGTGGACTTTGATTCTTATCAAGCAATTGGCAAGGTACGTAGGCAGTCAATAGGGCGCAAGTCCAATCTTAGGTTGACTCTTGTCTCCTAAGATCATTAGGTTTCTTTTATTCTTTTATATTATCTATTATTATTATCTAGTATTATATATACTACTTTTTGGTTGATTAGATATGATAGATTGTTTTTTTATGAGATTTTGATAAAGCCCAAACTTAATTAGGAGACCTTTAATTAGGGCGAGGTGGGTGCCTACAAGGAATCCCTTGGAACCTTCCCACTTCGTAACCTAGCCCTCGAATCCAACTTTGATTCAAAGACCATGCTTTTCCAAAATATGGGGTCAATGTTTTATTGAAAATAAAACTCTTTTTGTGGTTTCCTTGTTCCCTAAAAATAAGGTGGCGACTCCCAGTTTTTTACAAACTCTTATCCTTTTTTCAAAAACCCAATCTTGAGTGGATAATAGAGAAGGATAAACGTGGATAATAGAGAAGGATAAATCGAGACGGATAATGAATAATCCATAATCCACTCAAAACCTCAAAGTGAACGAAAGGCCTCCCGATCCTTCGGGATATCTAGGTTGGCTGGTTCACAGTGGTTCACATTCACATTTGATTTCCTCAAAACATACTCAATTACTGAAAAAGTGATTTAAGTGAACCAACCACATTCAAACCCAAAAATCTCTCTGCATTACCCAACAGAAACCTGTGATTATTTCTGTTTGAGAAATATTATTAAAAGAATTAAATTTCAAAACTTTATGATTTTAATATTTTAATATTATTTCACAACGGCTAGTTAACGGCTAGTTTATAACGGCTATGAACGACTAGTTTATAAGTCCTACAAATTGAGGCCTCATTTCATATGTTATGAATAATGATTCATTCTTCTTTTCTCATTCCTATCATCTATTATATTTTCCATAATTATCTATTTTATTGGGCAACTTGTTTGAAGACTGGTTCAACTATCTTCATGGACGTACCCATTGAAGATATAGATGGAAGCTGTTTGGGATCTTATCTCTGAGGGACTGTTAGCCATTGTCACCTTGTACGTAGGGGCAATAGTATCTTTAGGACAACGTGTATTCATGTGTTTTCCCATAGGCCAGCCTTTCTTACTTATTCTTTTAATTTCTTATATATAAATTGTTTATTTATTTTGTTAAGTAGTTAATTGTTAATTGGTGATTATATCAAATGGTTTATATTTATGTTGATCTTCAAAATAATCCCAACAATCTAAAGGTACTATTTGACCAAGTATATAGCCGTATATTATTTAAATTATTAAAATGCTAATTTGTTTGTTAAATTTGTGATTGCACATGTTGGATATGCTAATTTTAGATGCAATCTTGATTAAATACTTCTAGATATTTTAATTAATTCACAATTGTGTTAGTATTAATTTTATATACTTTAGAGACTAATTGTCTAGATTTAATTCTGTTGTTTAAATTTGTGATTGCACATGTTGGTAAAATGTTTTATTTTCTTGAGTTAATAAATAAGAAAAAAAAATAATAAAATAAAATAAAATAAAAAAATAAACAAAAGCAAAACCAAAGTGCGTCTGGATCAAAATCTTCATTTGGCCAATATAATATTTTATTTGACTTAACAAAGGAATGCAAGATAATCAGATTTTGATACTTTCTGTGTTGGAAAACGAAAAAGGAAAACAATTTTTAATCATATTTAAACATTACATCTTCCAACCTAGATCTAGATATGAAACCAAAACAATATGCAATTTCACGCCCAAGAGGTACATAGCAGCTATTATCTCAAGAAAGATTTCTTGGCAACTAAATAAGAATCACAGGAAATTTGGAAAGATCTCACCAAAATAGGGGCGATGTTCATTAGCTGAAATACCACAGCAGAATGCTCCAAATCCGATCTCCATCGTTCAGATTGTAGATCCTTGAGTCATGAACTCGCCTACTAAATTTCAGCTCAATTGGTCCATGGATGACTGCCGAACTGAGCATTGGATGAAATTTGGACAGAGGTAGAAAAACTGGTTCGCATTTTTTTCTCTCTCTCCCGTTTTGGTGTTTGAATCATGCCATTTTTTTTTAATCAATCCTACTCAAAAAGCTTCAAAAAGCTTATGAGTTTTATTATTATTAATTTATTATGATTAGTATGGATGATTTGAGGGATTCAATTCCTGGTTTCATCATTCTAAATACGCTAAAAAAAAAAAATAATCAATTACAACGGAAATAAAATATAACACTATTTATAATAGAAATACTTGAAATTGATGTACATTTAAAGGAATAGTGATGTTTTATGGAAGACAAATGTGACACATTTACACGTGGGAGTCCTACCATTATTATTATATAATTTTCTAGAATAATAGTTTTATGCAATCAGACTTTGAATACATGCTGGCCTGCCAACACACCAAATCTATATTTTTAAAATTAGAAAGTTATATTATTATTATATTCAAAATTTGACTTTAGAATAAATTAAAATTTTACAGTAGAAATTTACTAACCCTTAGTGGAAATTTATAATTATTATATTCTCGGTTGGCAGCAGCTAGTTTATCCTGTCTTAGAGCATCTCCAATGGTCTTAGCTATATTTGGGGAGCTAAAGCTAAATTTAGCTTGCTACAGTGTCATTTTAGCTTGCTACAGTATTTTTAGCTATAGTTTTGGCTAGATGAGCTCCAATGGTGCATCCTTTATTTTTTTTAGCTTAACTACATTTTCCCCAATTTACCCTTATTCATCCACAATAATTACACAATTATGCATTCATTTATCTCCCACCACATTTATCCAAATTTAACCGAAAAAAAAACAAAAAAAAATTAAAACTTCAAATTTTTAAATTTTTTAAAATTACATAATATATTCAATTTGTGTTCCGTTGTCATTTGATAAGAAAATTTCATCGTCACAACGCATTATGAGTGTTTTATCGAAAAAAATAATTTTAAAAAAAAAATACACCGAAATATTGGGATTCAATTTGAGCTCCTTTGTTCTTAATCACATGAATTACACAATTTTTTACTCTTCAGCAATTATAATACATTCTTGATAAATGAGATTTGTCCTTTGTATGACATGGATGGGATTTGGAGATGACAATACACAGTCACATGCATCATTTTAAATGAAAAGCTGAATTGTTAGTACATTCTTGATAAATGAAAAAAAAAAAAGCAAAATCAGATTCGTCCTTTGTATGACATGGATGGGATTTGGAGATGACAATACACAGTCACATGCGTCATTTTAAATGAAAAGTTGAATTGTTAGTACAATCTTGATAAATGAAAAAAAGAAAGCAAAATCAGATTCGTCCTTTGTATGACATGGATGGGATTTGAATATGACAATACACAGTCACATGCATCATTTTAAATGAA
Organism: Hamamelis virginiana; assembly: GCA_017140935.1. Lineage (NCBI taxonomy): Eukaryota > Viridiplantae > Streptophyta > Magnoliopsida > Saxifragales > Hamamelidaceae > Hamamelis > Hamamelis virginiana. The sequence goes on along the minus strand of JAESVK010027972.1, from coordinate 356 downwards.
AAGCTGAA
>JAESVK010027963.1:0-10347 GCA_017140935.1 Hamamelis virginiana | reverse complement strand
ACATCGAATTAGAAAATCAATCCCCTCCCAACAAAGCTTCATTTCAAGAATACTGTGCTTTTCTTCTTCAATGGCTCTGTAGATTTGTTCTCTGTTGTCAATCTGGTCAAATAACCCAAGAGTACCACAGAGTTGCCATGGCCTTGGCCGCAGGCCGGAAACTGGCCTTAGCCCCTTATGTTTTAGGCCACTTATACAGAGGCCTTTATGAAATGGTAACCAAATCTTTGGCACCTTCTGGTGGTCCCCATTGGCTTCTCCAATTGTGGTTTTATGAATACTTTCCTGAGCTGTTTCCCTCTCCTACCCATGTTAAAGACCTTCCATCCTATGGCCATAAGTGGATTGCTTACGTGCCTCCTGCTCGGTCTTTCTCTAAATACTTTGAGTTCTTTTGGGGTCTTTCCCTCCAAAGGGATGATCAGCTTTTTTATCCTTTTGGTCCTCGTGAATTTGGGCCATCTTGGTTCTTGTAAAAACCACATTTCTCTGACAAACACCTAATCAAACAAAATCAAATTTGGTGTTCGTACCTCTTGGTTTGTGACCTCCACTATACTGGCTTCTTTGAGAAAAGAATGCCCAAGGTCGGGGTTGAAATCTATTGCCCAAATCTTGTGAGCCGTCAGCTTGGTTTCCATTCGAATCTCCCTGCCCCAGTTTGTTTTTTCTCTGAGAATTCTCCAGCCACTACTAGAGTCATCTTTTCCAATGAAGAATCTGTCAGATCTATTTCTCTTATGCTTGAGAAAACCCTGAAAAAGTTTGAAATGATTCCTCTGCCTGAAGGACCCTCTTCCTCACTAGAACTTAAAACCTGGTGGTCTTCAGCCTTCAAAAATAAGATTGGGTCTTTGTCATTATCGGCCGTATTTTCTGCTGTCTCACCTCCTTCTCCCATAATTCGTAAAAGAAAAGGCCGAAAGACAGAGAAACCTACTGCCCGGAGGAAATTAGACAGTAAGTTTGTTCCTAATTCATTTTCATGGCTATGTGTATTCTTTTATCACGGGTTATGACTCTTTGCAATTTGATGTTATAGGTGGCCTTGTTGATATAAAGCCAGACATCTCTGAGCTTTCTTTTATGTTTAAATCAAGAACACTCCCACCTACAACAGCACCAAAAGCAACGAGTATTTCAAAGAAGAAAATTCCCAGCAAACCAATTCACAGTCTGCGGAAACAAACTGAAGAAAACCCGTCTCCAACTCGTGGTCCTTTGGTCCCTACTCGACGATCCCAGCGTCTTGTTGGCAGTAGATCTACTACTCCTCGGCCTTCTGTTGGTACAATTGATCTCTCGGACACTTCCAGTAGTGGTGAAGGTGGTCCTTATTTTGAGCATAGTGAAAAAGAGGCCGAGAATTCCCCGGTCACTAAAAAGCTTCGGTCTAACTCCCCCATTAAATCTTCGTCCCAAACTCTCAGTGATCATTCAGAAACTCCAGTCTTTGAGCTTCGAGCATTGATTGAAGAAAACCCGCTCTTGTCTCTCTCCATTGAAGCAGAAATGGCTGATCCCAAGTCGCCCATCCCTGAAGACCTCGAGTCATGGTTTGATACCTTAGATGATCCCATTCCTAAGACACGTGCTGTTCCTCCAAAACCCGACCTTCCTCCTGATGTTGACCCTGGTTTACCGAAGGCAGAGATTGAAGAAAAGAAGGCTAGATTCTTAGAACTGCATAATACAAACCTTCCCGACCTTGATCCAGACATGGCCAATGAACTTGTTCAATGCTATAACTATCTACGCCGTGTTCCCGAGTATGAACCTTTTATGAACGAGATTTATCTCCGCATGTCTCGGGTTATGGATCTCGTGAAGGATTTCAGATTGAAGTTAGCTGATAGGAGGAAATGGGAGGGTCTTCTTGAGCAACGCCAACAAACCAAAACCTTTATTGAGGCGAGCAAAGATGTCATGCTCAGCCTTCGTAATCAAAAGGTAGCGGCTCAAACAGGGATTAAGGATGTGGACACTGAAATTGCCAACCTCCAGACACAAATTCAAGATCTTCAAAACCAAGTGGAGGCAAGAAGAAAATTTTAGGATTCTCAGGTCATTGCCATGGAGGCTGCGGACAAACGGTTTAATGAACTATGGGGTGAGGTTTCTTCCAAGCGGCGTGAATATAGTTCCACCAGCCTTGAAGCTCAGACTTGGGCTTAGAAATCTGAAGACCTAAAGCTTGCTGAATTTAAGCTCATGAAAGAATGGACCGATGCTCAGGGTTTCCCTTCACTGGAGACTTTCGATGCTTGCCTCCCGCTTGACCGTCAGGTTTGATTTTCATCTCCTTGAACATTACTCTTTTCTTGCTACTGTTTGGTGGTTGTTTTGGGTATTTTCATGGTGAATGGGTTTTTATGGTTGGCGAATGAATTTTGTTTGATGGTAGGATGTGAACAATTTTAAGTTTGGGTGTTTGTGTCTTGTTCTGGACACTTTGGTTGTGTTTTGGTTTGTTGAACATTTCGGAACTTTGGATGTCGTGGGAATGAGTATTTTGGTGGATTGGAGTTTTATGGAAATCGTTAAGTAGGGTTTTTTGTAGCAATATAAAGATCTTGCTCTTTTCTTTCTTTGTATTTGAACTTGACGGTCCTGCAAAAATAAGTACAAATTAGTTGTTTTGGCCATCCCTTTGGATGGCCTCCCACATAGTGGGATATTATCTCTTTAGGAATTTGCCATTGATAGATTTAATTGTTTTTCCTGTGGCTAATTCCTTCAATGAGTATGCCCCTCCCGGGATTACATCTAATACTTCAAGGGGCCTTCCCAATTTGGAGACCATTTTCCCAGTCTTGGGTCTTTTGTCCCAATTGGTAAAATAACCTTCCAAACAAAATCTCCAACCGCAAAGGCCTTGTATCTTACTCTTTTGTTATAGGCCTTTGCCATTTTTTTCTTTTGAACCTCAATGTTGTTTAAGGCCCTTAATCTTTCTTCAGATAAATTTTCCAGTTCTAACAACATGGCCTCATTATATTCGTGAGGTAGCAAATCGTTTGGTAAAGCCACTCTTAGAGATGGAATGGTGACCTCTAAAGGTAACACCGCATCATGTCCAAAGGTCAAGGCATAAGGAGTTGTCCCAATACTCTCCTTGAATGAAGTTCTGTAAGCCCATAAGACCTCGGATAACTGTAAATGCCAAGTCCTAGGTTTTTCACTCAACATTTTGCTCAAAATGCTTTTCAAGGTTTTATTTACGGCCTTTACTTGGCCATTTGCTTGAGCGTACTAAGGAGTGGAATTAGTAAGTTTAATCCCATATTCTCTTGCAAATGCCTTCACTTGATCCCCAACGAATGACTTGGCATTATCGGTGTTGATCGTTTCAGGTAGGCCGAACCTATGTACAATATGTTCTTTAATAAACCTAATTACGGCCTCTTGATCAACAACCTCCATAGGCTTCGCTTCCGTCCATTTAGTAAAATAGTCGATTGCTACTATAATAAACCCATGTGATCCCGAAGATGGTGGATAAACTTTCCCAATAACATCTATTGCCCAGCCTCTAAAAGGCCAAGGCTTTATAATATAATTCAAATCAGTGGCAGGTATATGCTGGATTTGGCCATGCTTTTGACAAGCTATACAGCCTTTAGCATAATTGATACAATCTTTTAAGACCGTGGGCCAATAATATCCATGTCTCCATAATAACCAACGCATTTTTATCCCGGCCTGATGTGCTCCACAAATTCCTTCGTGTACCTCGGCCATTACTAACATAGATTCTTGTTGGCTAATACATTTTAATAATAATCCATCATCAGTCTTTTTAAATAACTCCCCAGAGTACATCACAAATTGATTGGCCATATACCTAGTTTTCTTATCACATGGCCTATTAGGAGTTATCAAACGCTTTATAATTGGAAACCTCCAATCAGACTGAATTATATCATTACTAAGCACTTCCACCTCTGTGCCTCTTGTTTTTATTGAAGGTAAGGCCCTTTTCTCAACCATAATTGTTTTAGAAACCACTCCTTCTTCAATATTGAGACCTGAGGCAAGTTGAGCTAAATCATTTGCCTCTCTATTCACTGATCTTGGATTATGAGTTAAAGTCACATCTTGAAAATTTCTCAATAATTGAATGGCTAGTGAATGGTATGGTAATAAATTCCAACTATGGCACTTATACGTGCCATTAATTTGGTTCAAAACTAATTGCGAATCTCCCATGATATCCACATATCTAACCCCCATTTCTAACAATATTTCAAGGCCAATAATCAAGGCCTCATATTCTGCTTGATTATTACTACAGATGAAATCTAATTGAAAGGCAAACTCATATTTAACATTATTAGGGGCAATAATCATAATACCAGCCCCTGCCTTTTCATCCGTGTGAGATCCGTCAAACTCGAGCTGCCATGGTACCACTTGAACCATTTCCAAATCTACCTGTACATCAACCTCAATAGGCATTGGGTGATCGGCCAAAAAATCTGCTAGAACTTGGCCTTTCACTGCTTTCTGTGGTACATAACGGATGGCATAGCCAGACATGGCCAATGCCCATCTACCAACTCTACTCCTAGATATGGGTTGTGAGAGCATATATTTCACAATATCAGATTTAGAAATAACATTCACAACATTGTTCATAAAATAATGAGGCAATTTATCAACAGTATAAAACAAAGAATAACAAATTTTCTCAATTGAAGTATATCTTTGTTCAACATCAGTCAAAGTCTTACTAAGATAATACACGGCCTACTCTTGGCCATGTTCATTAACTTGTGCTAACATAGACCCTAAAGACCTATCTGATGCAGAAATATAAAGTCTCAAATTCCTGCCTGGAACTGGCGGTATTAAGACTGGCGGTGTGGTAAGATATTCCTTTATTAAGTCAAAAGCCTTTTGATGCTCTGATTCCCATCTAAAATCTTCCAACGCCCGTAATCTGAGTAACGGCGTAAAAATGGAGATTTTACCTGAAAGATTAGAGATAAATCTTCGTAAGAAGTTAATCTGCCCTAAAAATCTTTGTAGCTCGGTCTTAGATGGAGGTCTAGCCTCTCGAATTGCCCGAGCTTTGTTCTTATCTATTTCAATGCCTCTTTGGTGTACAAGAAAGCCCAGGAAATTCCCGGCCTTCACACCAAAGGCACATTTGGCAGGATTCATTTTTAATTTGTACTTTCGCATTCTTTCAAAAGCTTTTCTCAAATCCGCCAAATGATTTTCGACCTCTTTTGATTTGACAACAATATCATCAATGTAAACCTCTATTATTTTTCCAATCAAATCATGAAAAATCACGTTCATCGCCTGTTGATATGTTGCACCAGCATTTCGTAATCCAAAGGGCATCATTATCCAAACAAACATACCAATCGCCCCCGGACACCTAAATGCGGTCTTATGAACATCATCCTCACTTATAAAGATCTGATTGTAACCCGAATGACCATCCATAAAAGAAAGTATTTTATGGTTAGCAACCCGGTCTACAAGCACATCTGCAATAGGCATGGGATATTCATCTTTAGGTGTTGCTAAGTTTAGATTTCTAAAGTCGACACAAACACGTAATTTACCGTTCTTTTTAAGCACAGGTACAATATTTGAAATCCATTCCACATACCTTATAGGTTTAATAAACCCGGCCTTCAGAAGCCTTTCGATCTCCTCCTTGATTTTGTCTGTCACCTCTTGAGTCATGAGTCTTGGAGGTTGTTTGTGTGGTTTGAATCCTGGCTTTGTTGGTAATCGGTGTTCCACAACTTTTCGGTCTAAGCCCGGCATCTCATGGTAGCTCCATGCGAAACAATCACTGTATTCTTTCAAAAGAAAAATCAACTCCTTCTTGAAATCTTCATTCAGCAAGTCACTGATGAACGTAGGTCGTTTATCATCTTCGTCACCCAGATTGACCTCTAGCAATGGATCTTGAACATCTGCTTTAATTTCTTCCATATTTGCTGGTGCAGGTTGGAGGTCCTCAATCCCATAACTATCATGATCCCCGACCTCCACGTCTTCTTCTAAAATACATTCAGCTTCGGCAACATGATAAAGTCCTTCAAATTTGACGTAGTCAGTTAACTTCTGGAAAAGTTCCGCCATAATCTTCCCCATACTTCCTTCCTTGGAGAATTTATTCATTAAACTTCTTCCACGATGTAGGTTAACTCCGGCCTGGGAGGTAGAATATTACCAGGTCTGGAGATTTCTTGCATCACCCTCTCGATGGCTAGCTTGGAGAATGACTTGTTCACTGTAGTCAATCCCTTAGGCTTTCCATTTCTGTCACGGCCTATGAACTTGATAGGCCCAACCTCTTCCCCATACAAATGTGCTTCAACAGCATTTGAGCCTGCAACAAATGGCTTTTGGTCCGCCCAAATTACTTCTACCTTGTTACCATTCCACAAAATCATACACTGGTGAAGTGAAGAAGGAAAGCACCAATTGGAATGGATCCAATTTCGACCCAATAAAGCATTGTAGGAGGAGGATGTGTCAACTACAAAGAAAACAGCCATACACTCCTTAGTACCTACCATCAAGGACACAGGGAGGATGCCTTTGGTCTTTGTTACACCGCCTGAAAAATTGGCGACGGTCACGTCTGTTGGAATCAAGTCTTTTTCAGTTTTGCCAAGTTTTTTCAAAGTAGAACTTGGCAGAATATTTACTGCGGCTCCATTATCGATCAAAACCCTTGAGACGGGGTTCCCATCCATATGCACATTAACGTATAAAGGCCAAAGATGTTGGTTCATGGCCTCTGGAGGTTTCTCAAAAATTATATTCTCCACTTTCTCAATATCTCCAGTCTCCATCATTTTTTCTACTTCTTCAATCAAGCATGAAACCCCATCGACCGATTTAGTCCCCACAGCGACCTCTTCTACTTCTTCTTTTGGTTTGGCTTGGAAAACAACAGGTAATATAATGGTGACGTTACAATCCATTACAGGAGGTAATGAACCAAACTGGATACAGAAATTGTCCTCCAAGTCATCGAAGCTGCAAATCTGATCTTCGTCTATCTGTTCGGCCTTGTCATCTTTCAAAACGATTTCTTGTGTTGAAATTGGTTCGTCATTGATTTCCTCATCATTATGTTGAAAGGCCGGGTATTCTGAGGTCTGAGATGCTGGGCGAGCCACTTGACCGTCCGCTTTTGAATCAGTACCTGTTTCACTTGCACTATCTGAAACTGAGAACAAACCATGAGTTTCTTCATTCTTACCACTTCTTTTAGTCATGACCCTCAGCACTTGTCTTTTATCGCCAGTGATTGAGATTTTTAAAGCCTGGTCACCATTCCCGACGTTGGAACTCTGGGCCTTGTCAGAGAAATGTCTCTCTTCAGCTCTCCGCCGTTGTAAACGTCTCTTCTGGGTTCTAGTCAGCGGTGCTGGAAATTTTGGATGTTGAAGCCGAGTCCAAACCCCAGGTTTAGTTATTGGAGGCCTCACCGTTCTCAGTCTTTGAAATTGAGCAACTTCTGGTTTTGTCATAGATGTATCTTGAAAAGAAGGCTTTGGTCTCCATTCCCACCTGTTCCAAGGTTGGAAGTTAGGTCTGAATGTCGGTGCGAACATTGGCTGGTGCATTGGCCGTCTCCCTAGTGCCCTAGTTTGTTGCCATGAAGGCCTGCCAAACTGCGGGCAAGGGAATCTCTGAATTTGATGACTGCAATAATCACAAAAATTCTGAATCGGTTGAGTCCTGAAACCTCGAAAGTTTGGTTGGTCAAAACGATACATCGGTCGCTGTCCTATCCTAGGCCTCCGAATAAAAGGTCTAGCCTGTGTTTCTCCACTCTTAGGCTGTGATCCCAAAAATTTTAGATCAGTTGTGGCTACAACAATTTCTGCAACAGGAAAGGGATCAGTGTCGACAGCTAGGGCCTCTTTTTCTTTTTCTAGGAATTTCAAAAGGCCGCAGTCTATACAACCCTGCAATACATGACGAAAAACGACACAATCATTAGTACCATGTCTATTAGATGCATGCCATTTACAATAATCTTCTCCATCACGCGAGGATGGTTTATGGCCATCTAATAGTCTTATGAATTTCACGGCCAGTAAGTGATCAAAGATCTCTGAGGCCTTTGTGATATCAAATGAAAACTTCTTAGCTGTATCCATCATATTCCTCCTTCGTGTTGGGTCAACCGGGACTTTTTCCTGACCAAAGACTTACAAACAATAGGTCTATTGCCGATTACCTCAGCTAAATCAATCTCAACATTGGCATCTCGAAAATATGTCCCATAGGTGGAGGATGATTTCTGTGTTTCTTCTTTTAACAGTTTTTCATATCGGGCTGCACGTGCCGATAGTTCAAACAAATCATCAAACTCCATACCTTCAAACTTTTTCCTTAACTCTAGGCCTAAACCGTTTTGAGCCAATTTTACAAACTCTGGCTCTGGTAAAAAAACGGTACACCTATTCCTGGCCTTCTTAAATCTGCTAATGTATTGCTCGGCTGGTTTTCCAGATAATTGTCTAAGTAACGAGAGGTCTGCCATTGTAACCTCAGGCTTCTGTCTATAGAATTGATTATGAAATTTTTCTTCCATCTGCCGCCAATTTAAAACTGAGTTAGGCGGTAGGCTAATGTACCATGTAAATGCAACTCCGGTCAAAGAATTGCCAAATAGCCTCAATCTTAAATTCTCATTAACCGAGGCTTCGCCACACTGAATAGTAAAATGGCCTATGTGCTCAACAGTAGATTGGCCGCCTTCTCCAGTAAATAAGGTAAAATCAGGCACTTTATAGCCCCTAGGAAACTCATTATTCCTATCAATCCATTCTGGGTAAGGTTTCCGATACAAAGGTCTAGTCAGTCGCCTATGTGTTGTCTGGCCTACACATTCCTGGACTAAAGCCATCAATTCATTCCGATCTGCCGGAATATAGCCGGGATTATCACCTGAAGGTCGGGCTCCAGTCTGTCGATCTTGAGATAAGACTGGGGATATATATGTTTTACTTGACGGCCTCCCATTTTGCCCCCCGGGCATATGAGAATACCAGTCTTGAGAATTAGGTCTAAACCTATCATCATCTTCATATGGCAGGCCATGGACATTGGCTTGAGTAAAGCCAGTCTTAGAGGCCTGCCCCCCGAGCGTCTGAGTACCCATTGGCTGTTTGCCAAGAGATTTGGCCATTGGGTCGGAACTAGAAGCTCCTAAAGTCATTTTCTGACCATTATCTCCATTCCTAAGTGGTGGGGGAACATATGGTCTTTCATCCTCAAGCACATTAATTGATTGACTAGTATGGCTCAAGTGTTTCAAGCCATTCTTTTCACTATTGATATTCTGACCGGCGGATTCATTTTCCACAGTCTGGTCCTTGTTTAGAGAAAAGTCTCTGGATTTCTCAGTTGGCTGGTTAGACTTTACTAAACCTGAAATTTCAAGACAGATTATGCTGTTGGTCTGACATCTTTTCTATTTTGTCGACCAAGGTCTCTTGAAGAACAACTTGACGTCCTTCCATGTTGATCATGAGGTCTCGTACAGCTTGTACCAAGTAAGTTGGAATCTCTTGCATGACCTTCATCAGGTCTGCTAAAGTGACATCATCCCCTTGGGATCGCTTAGTGCGCGATTCCCCGGTGTGGGTTGGATTAGCTTCTTTACTCATTGACCTAGTGACTCTCTGTGACATTCAACTATGGTCAGTCTATGGTCCCACCGGGCGTGCCAAAATGGTGTTCGGCTAAAAATCTCTCGTCACGTGATATGCGAGTGTGCGGGCGTGCCAGGACTTATTAAAGTCCAGAGATCGTTTCAACACGACCCCAAGCACCTAACTAGGCAGGGGAAAACTTAAGACCGGGGATCTCAAGGCCTAGAAGGTCACTATATTTACGATCAGACGATTAGTAGGAAGTCAGGGGTACTACTTTCCTATGGGTCCCGGAATAGGATGTATAAAACAAGGAATCAACAATGCCAAATGAGAAGAGAACATATATTGAAATTAAACTGAAAGAAAATTGCATTGAACTAAAGAAAATGATGTACTTACAATAAACAAGCTTACAGAAATTGATGAATTCATAACTGAGCACTTGAAATGAAAGTTGCCGAATTGTAAATGACTAAACACAATGCTAAAACAAACGAAAATAGAATTGAAAACTGAGACAAGAAAGCTTAAAAAACTGAAAATTGCAAGACTTGATGCTTGTGATTGATTGTTGAAGTTGTTGGGGGTTCCAATGTTGCAACTCATCTCCTCTTTATAGCTCCACGGTTGGAAAGAAAACTGCTCCCCCCATGATCAATGACGGTTGCTGCTCTATTCCCTTAATCCTGAGTTGATC
>JAESVK010027937.1:167-12179 GCA_017140935.1 Hamamelis virginiana | reverse complement strand
ATTATTTATCCTTAATTGTAAAATTATTTTTAATTTTATTGCCAAGGGTAATTGTGTCATTTCATATTTAAAAGCAACTTCTTGATATGGCATCCAAACAGGCAGTAAAAGCACTTCTAGGCCCAAAATCACTTTTAAAGTGAGTATCCAAACGCAATTGGATTTTGATTCTACTTCTCTAGATTCTGCTTCTCTTCTGATTCTGCTTCTGCTTCTCTTTCCAAACGGGGCCTTAGTGTTTCTACTGCTTAATTTTCACTGTTTTTGTTTTTGGTTTTTTTTTTTTTTTTTTCAGTCTTCCTCTTCTTCTTCTTCTTCTACTCCTCTTCTTCCCCTTCTTTCTCTCTTTTCACTGAGTTTTCAATGTTTTAGCGTTTTCACTATTAGTGTTTTCATTGTTTTATTTTATTTTATTTCCTTTTTCATTCACTGTCTTCCTCTTTTTCTTCCCCTTCTTTCTCTATCTTTTTCTCTCTTTTACTGGGTTTTCACTGTTTGGTGTTTTCACTGTGAGACAAGAAACCAAACGGGAATGGGGGAAGGGACTCTTAGCACTGCTCTTTTAATATAGGATTTATCGGAGTGATCAATGTTCTGAATAAGGAAAATGCTAATACTCCCATTTCATTTTCCGATTACTATTTCCGCTGCTGCTGCTTCTTCTTCTTCTTCTTCTTCTTCTTCGCTGCTGCTTCTTCTTTAAAAAATACAGTGAAAATAAAAACACAAGATATAAGACACAGTGAAAATAGAAAAAAAAAACACAGTAAAAAAAAAAAAGACAGACAGTGAAAGTAAAAAAAATACAGTAAAAATAAGAAAACAGTGAAAAAAAAAGGGGAATTGAGACGAGAATTGGAACATGGTCCATAGCACCGCTCCTACCGTTTTCTTTCCTTTGAAAAAATAAAATAGTGATAGATGGATCATGGATATTGGCACGTAATTTACTCTATTATCATTCCCATGATAATGAATAAAAAACCTGAATCCTGTGTTTATGCTGGTATGTTTGGATTATGTGTTGGTGATCTGGATACTTTGCTTTTTCATGTATGCATGTGCAAAATTGGACCAACAATCTGTCAAACAAATATATATCCTTTTCTGAAAATTCCATTCGTCCTCCCTTTTTGTCATTCCTTATGCATCTTACCAACTTGGAACAGGTATTTCAAGAAATCGACTGTTGGATTTAGTGTTCCAGACCTATCTTGAATGAAAAAGATTACATTGATCTAATGGTTGATTTTTGTAAATTTGAAAAAAATTATAAAAAATAAAAAAAAAATTGTGAAAAACTGTCACGGTCTGTGTTTTGAAAAACTAACGGTTGAATCAATGTGATTTTTTGCATTCTTAATATGTATAAATGAATTATCAAATATAACGGTTAGTTTTTCAAAATAGCTATTATAAGTTAGTCAAATGTGACTTGGATTCGCTAGTGAGCTGACCAATTGTTCACCACCTAGTGAGCAATCTAGTGTAGCAAGATCTACACTAAGCTTGTAATCCAACCAGCAAAATAAAGACAACCTTTTTGTCTTTAGTTATAAGGCTTTATAAAAATTCCGTTTCAGACCCCCTAGCTTTCTAAAATTAAATAAAGACATTTAATATATTAGACTTAAAACTCAAGAATTGCAAGTTTGACTAGATCCGCGATAGTTTGGTATAAGAGCCTCACTAAGACTTAATCTTAAGGATTAACTTAGACTTAGCAAACCTGGCTTTAGCTTGGTTACAATCTAAAATACTTAATAATTTAGAGATTCAATATCAATTAATACCAGAGAGTGAAGACATTTAATTTGCTTAACTACCTATAGGCGAGAGTGTAACCACTCATATCATTTAGATACTAAAGAAGCCAATAGTCCTCAAGCTATTGCAGCATTATTAAATACTATAGTAGACTTAGAACAGTGGAATACTTTAGCTTACGGAACCACTTTGCAAAACAACGATTATACCAAAAAGATTTTAGCAAAAATTAAGACTATTGTTCAACTAATCACTGAACTTGACAACCAAATTCCAATAGATTTTGGAGAAGTCCTTAAGACAATTTTAGAAAGTTCTAACGAAATTGCAAAGCTTGCTATTTCATTAGAAAAAATAGAAAATAGACTAGAACAACAAAGTAAAATACAAAAGATATTTTGAGAAATTTAGAGCAACTCAAAAAGTTCTTACTTAAAAGCAGTATGGAAATCCGACCAACTTCTTCTAGTAATATAGAACCCGTAAGTGATAACCCCCCACAAAGTATAGAAGAAACTATTGTAGAAATCAGTAGACTCTCTTCAAAAGAAAGAGAATGGATTAGATCTACGTACAACTCTCTCACAAATAGAGTTAGTAAAAGACTTGATACGAGGATGAAACTGAATGTCCTCAGGACTCGTAATAATGTTTAGACAGCTAAATAAATTCGAATTAGACATTAAGGAAGACCTTGGAGGAAAAAGAAAAGGCCTAGTAGATCTCTACATTTTTTTGACAAGCTTTAATCAAGCTTTAGCTAGATAACTAACAAGTCAAGATAATAGTAGACAACTAGAGTTCAATACTCTAAAGAATAGACTAGAAAGTCTCTATAATGAAATTAGAACAATTAACAAAAATGTTAATTCTACTAATAATAAGCTAGAGAGCATAGACGAAAAATCTTAAAGAATTTGTGAAAATCTTTAACCAACAAGAAGTTTTATATAAGGAATACCTTGATAAAGCCTTAGAACAATTAAAAATTTCTGAACAAAGAAATTTAGACTTCGAGACAATCGTCAAACAATTAGTCAATGAGACGGGAAATCAAAGAATTGATTTAGAACATGGAACTAATTCAATTCTAAAAGAATTAAAAGACTTACAAGAAAATAATAGACAAAGTTGTGAGGAAAATAAGACACAATATGTAAAATTACATTTTGAAAATAAAAAATATGCTGAATCGATATTTAATCGACTAATAGAAGAATTAAAAGAAATCTAGACACTAGTATCAACTATACCAAAACCTATAGACGAGACTATAGAAATAGGAAAATTAATAAAAACATTGTTTAATGAATATAAGATAGAAATGCTATCTAAAATAGAAAGGTTAAACTTATCATGTAAGTTTAAAACAGAAGATCTAGAAGGACTAGGAATTACTAAAAGTCCTAGTAAAACTAGAATTATAAATGATGGTAAAGACAAAACTCTTAAGTTTAAAATAGAAGGAAAAGCTTTAGGAACAACTAGATTCCTAATGATCAGAAGAATAAAAAGAGAATCGCTTAATTTAAGCCTTCAGATAAGAGAAAAAAGATACCTAACATAATCTTTAAATTGGAAAGAATTCAAAGAAACAGATTGAAAGATCACAAGAGAATATTGTGATAAAGGTGAATTACCACCTGTTAAATATGGTAACATTTTTATAGAAGGATATAGACCAAAAGGACCAACTTATGATATAACAAGTTGTAGTAGACTTATAAAAATAAGCAACAAAGTTGAAAGGGTATAATTATTTACAGAAGATGGATAAACTGAAAAGGTCTAAAGCAAAGATATCCTTTCATGACAATAGGATTATTCCAAGCAAAAATCCAAGGACTTCAAAAACCATCGGATGGATTAGTGGTTATGGTTAGTCTTGTAGACGAATGTTGGACAAACTTTGACCAAAAACTCATAGGTTTAGCCCAACTACAATTTGCAGACAACCTAGCTTACTTTAGTGTAATACCAGGATTTACAATCCCAGTAGAAGCAGCTAGTAGTATTGAGCTATGCATAATTGCTAAAGGATATGAAAGGTTTGACATGAAATATGGTAATATGACAATAAATTATCAGACATGTGTCATGTTCCATCAAACAGACAAAGATGGAATGATCCCTGGATTAGCCAGAGGGAAAATTAATGAACATATATTAGTTCGTGCAAGCCAACATGAACATAATACTACTTATAGTGTTCAGAATACAGGAGAAATGATTCCAAAACTCCAAGAAATGTGGAAACTGGAGAATCTTTTTCCTAAAGAAATAGTACAAAGAAAAATAACATATTTGCATGAAGACCTTAAGACAGGAGATGTATATCTTCAATTTCGAAAACCAGAATATGTAGATAAAACAGATCCAGAAACTCTAAGCCAAACAGGCCAGAGATTTATGAAATCCACCTTTAAAATAGGTGAATCATCAAGAGATACACAACAAAACCGTGGTGGAAGACATAGTATAGACCTACCTTAATCACAGGCACATAGGTGTATAGACCTAGACCTAGGATCAAAAAAAGCACTACTACAAAAACTGTCAAAGGGGACACTTAAAAAGTGTCCCCATAGGTGTTTAGCGACACTTTGGGAAGCGTCACTGGGGGCTATATTCTGATGAAGAAATGGAAAGGAAAGTAAATAACATAAGATCTAAAATTAGAATCCAAAATTTGGGAAAAGACCCTACAAAAGAAGAATAACGAATCTTCAAGACAAACATGAATAGATCATATTCTATGAATAAGTCACATTCAAAATTTTGCATGTTTAGAACAATAACATCAGACTTCAATAAAAAATGGGAAGAACTAGGAACTGCTAAAACAGTAGAAGAAGCTTTAAAAGCCTTAGAAATAAACAAATCCAAAGGAAAAAAATTAAAATACCATTAAGTCAAGAATTTCAAGAAAAAAGAAGAATCTTGAAAACAAAAGTAAATCTAGAAAAGAGAGAGTCATCAAACACTCTACCCTCTAGAGAAAAATATAACAATTCCAAAATATCAAGGAAACGTGGTAACAACCAAACCTAGTTTTGTACAAGGGTTACCTACTAATGAAAGAGAATACTATGGAATAAGAAATATGGTTAAAGAAGTCATTAATCCTGTAGGTATTTACTTAAACCTAGACAACATTCAAGATAAGAAAAAAGCTCTTACTGAATGGAAAGACCAAATGAATATTTGCTTTGCAGCAAACTCAGACTGGACACCTCAGTCGTGTCATGACTATGCAGAACAATCTCTTAGGGGAAATATTAGAATTTTTCTTAAAAATCTTAAAGAAACAGAACATCCCATAAAAAGAGAACAACTTATTGCATGGCAAGAAACCTATGCACAAAGTAGAACAATCAACGGTTATATTGAACTGTTTGAAAAAGAATTTATTGGTTAAAATTATCTATCCAGAGCTTCAGAAAAGGAATTAGCAAGAGCAAAACTAAGTTTACTTAGTATATGTTAACTTAGCTAGATCATATTGATAGAGAGATATCCTAGGCACCATTCTTGGGCAATCATATTTGAATATTATTCCTTTCCTTATGCATCTGATGTAATTGACAACAATCACTTACCTTGATATTGTCCACAATTATAGGAGATGATTGAGCTGTGACTTGTATATAACAAGAATTATGATCAATGAAAATATAAAACCATTTTCATACAATATCAACTGTTTCTATATGGTATCAGAGCCCTCAAGCCATCAAGCTTAAAAAAAAAAATTGATCCTCATATCTTCTCTAGATCTCCATCTCTTTTCATTTTTTCCTCTTCTCTGCAATGTCTTCTCCAATCAACTCATTAAATACGTCAAACTCTTCAACCTCCGAAACACTAGTTGTTATATCAACTGGTACCAACCCTTATACACAAACCAACAATCTAATCTCTATTAATACGGTATCCCAAATCCCATTCAAACTTTCCAGAGGTGGAAACTATGCTTCTTGGAGATCTCAATATATTCTCTAACTTACTGTTTGGTTATGATTTGCTAGGTTATGTCGATGGTACACATCTCTGCCCTACATCCACCATCAACACCACCGGAGGAACTGAACCTATTCCGAACCCAGATCACAAGAAGTGGCTGCGTTAAGATCGCCTAATACTACATGCTATTCAAGCCTCCCTTGCAGGTACCATTGCACCACTTATCTCCACCTGCGCAAGTGCTCTGCTGAAGCGTGGAATAAACTGGAAACGACTTTCGCCAATGGTTCAAAGACGAGGATGCTCACTCTGCTATCCACACTCATGGGAACCTCTCAAGAAGGCATCACCATAGCTGAATACATGTAGCACATTAAAACAATTGTTGACGACCTTGCCTTGATTGGGCATCCCCTAAGTAACGCTGAGATTGTTGTTCACACCCTCCATGGCCTTAGTAATGATTATAAAGAACCGAATGCAGCCATAAGAACAAGTGAAACAACTATGACATTCGAAAAGCTTCATGATAAGCTTTTAGATCATGAAACATTTCTAAAGCGAGAAGAAGGGAAGAAGGTGACAACACCAATCACTGCCCACTACAACCATCATCGATCCAACTCCAACAAAAACAGGTCAGGTCCAGGAAATCCACAAAACAATAGAATGGGAAACAACAATTATGGCAACAAGTCATTCTCAGGCAATATGTAGACCAACTCAGGAAATCAATGGTATCATAACCCTTCACACTCCTCTCTCAATAGTAATTTTTCCTATAACACAGTAGAAATTTTGCTCCAGCAAGTAACTTCCAACATTAATCCTGGCTACTAAACAGTAACCACGGACAAACCAAACCAATATGTCAACTCTGTGACAAAATTAGGTACACAGCAAAGGTTTGTCATTCTCGAGCAAAGCCAAATTACAATCCCAGCTTGCCACAGGCGAATCTATCGACCACAGATCAGCCCTCTAACAGCAACAATTGGCTAGTCCACTCTTGTGCATCACACCACATTACCTCAGACTTGCAAAATCTCTCTGTTCACTCTAATTAGAATGGGAATGAAGAAATAATGGTTGGCAACGGTAATGGTATTCCAATATCTCATATTGGTTCCACAAAACTCTCATCTTTAAATATATCATTTCATCTTAATAATGTGCTGCGTGCTCCTCATATCAAAAAGAATTTGCTTTCTGTTTCACAATTTTGCAAACAAAATGCCACATCTATTGAATTCTTTTCTAATTCTTTTGTTGTGAAGGATTTGAGTATGGGGGCATCCTTGGTGCGAGGCCAGAATAAGGACAACGTCTATAAATGGCCATCTATGTCATCATCACCATCCTCTGCACCTATTTCAACGGTATACATAGCCACCAACCACTGCCAACCTATGGCACCGTCGTTTAGGGCACCCCTCCGAAAACATTCAAAAAAAAATTAGTGTTTATTTTCTCTCTACCCGTATCCAAGTCTCTCTTTAGTCATTGTGATTCGTGTCTCTATAATAAATGCCATAGATTACTGTTTGGCTTAACAAGTGTGTCATGTAATTCTCCATTAAAAATTTTATATACCAACGTTTGGGGGCCATCTCCAATCATTTCTTACGACAATTTTCAATACTATATAATTTTTGTGGATTATTTTACAAAATATACCTGGTTTTATCTTATCAAACACAATTAGATGTTCCCCTCATATTTGACAAATTCAAGAAATTGGTCGAAAACTTTTTTCAACAGAAAATAAAAACAGTCCATTCTGATGGAGGTGGTGAATATCAAAGCTTGGCTCATCACCTTTCTAACTTTGGTATTCAGCATCTCACGTCTCCTCCATACACTCCTCAATTAGTGGGCATATCTGATAGAAAACATTGCCATCTAGTCGAAACTAGTCCTACCTTACTTCATTAAGCCTCACTGCCTTTACGGTTCTGGCTTGTAGCTTTCCAAACAGCCACTTATCTTATCAATCGTATGCCCACACCGGTTCTTAAGTCCCAATCTCCATTCGAAAAAATATTTCACAAGCAACCAAATTATCACAAATTAAAAATATTTGGTTGTTTGTGCTACCCCTGACTCCGTCCCTATTCCGCTCATAAACTAGCTCCATGATCAAAACCATGCATATTTCTTGGTTATTTACTTTCTCATAATTCATATATCTGTTTTGACCCATCCACATCCAAAACATTTATCACACGCCATATCTTTTTTATTGAGTCTCAATTTCCTTTTCAAAACCATTCCATACATGAACCACGAATCAACTTAGAATCTCTACATCAATGGTGTCCCTCAAATCTCTCTAATCTTCCCACAAATCTCGAGTCAACACCCCTTAAGTCTCTCACTTGTAATCAAGCACCCTCATATCCTTCCCTATCTATATTAAATATTCCCATACAATCAGGCTCCTCTCTACCAACTGTCCCCACCAACACACACTCCTCAAATCATGGTGCTGATGAACAAATGGATCCTTATGTCACGCTGTCTACCTCACACCACTCACGCCCCTTGGACTCCTCTACAAGTTAAGTAAGTACTTACTCCTCTCCTTATATCTCTCACTCATAGATTACTCCACCAAAATCCCCCATACCACTAAAAATGACTACCAGATCTCAACACAATATCTTTAAGCCACGAAAAATACTTGACCTCCACACCACCACCACCAAAACTGATGAACTTCCTGAACCCATAACCTACCGACAAGCAAAAAAATTCCCTCAATGGCGTAAAGCAATGAGTGATGAGTATGATGCACTCCTCAAAAATTCCACATGGACTCTAGTACCTCATCACCATACACAAAACATTATTGGGTGCAAGTGGATATTTAAGATTAAGCGGAACCCCAACGACACTGTTGCCCGTCATAAGGCTTGCTTAGTTGCCAAGGGATTCCATCAATGTCCCGGAATTGATTACACTGATACATTTAATCCCTTTGTAAAACCAACAACAATTCGCCTTATCTTAAGTTTAGTGGTCTCCTATGGATGGGACTTGCGATAACTAGACGTTAACAATGCTTTTTTTGCAGGGCACTCTTTCTGACAATGTTTACATGCAGCAACCTCAGGGTTTCACTCATCCACAGTTTCCTACTCATATTTGCAAGTTACGCAAAGCCATCTATGGTCTTCGTCAGGCTCCCCGTGCTTGGTATCAAGAATTACGTAGCTTCCTACTTCTTCACAAATTTGTGAACTCAAGATCAGACAATTCTCTGTTCATCTTTCACCATGGACGGACCACACTTTATTTGCTTGTGTATGTTGACAAGATCATCATTACGGGCAACAATTCCGCCTCCATCCAGCAATTTATTAATCGACTGGCTAACCGATTCTCCATGAAGGATCTCGGCCCCTAGTCCTATTTTTTGGGTGTTGAAGCTCGCACAACTCCAATTGGTTTGTTCCTTATCACAGCGAAAATATATATTTGCCATTCTGCACAAGACAAACATGGCTGATGACAAAGAAGTTACCACTCCCCTATCGACAACCAAGTCTCTAACACTCAACGACTGCAGCCCACACCATGATTCTACTCAGTTTCGACAAGTCTTGGGATCCTTACAGTATTTGTCCTTAGCAAGGCCCGATATCTCCTTTACAGTTAATAGGTTGTCACAGTTCATGCACTATCCTACTTCACAAAATTAGGCCACTGTCAAGCATTTGCTCCGGTACCTCAAGGGCATCCCCAATCATGGAATTTTTCTTCCCAAAGAATTGCGCCCGCAACTCTATGCCTTTTCCGACTCTGATTGGGCAGGGAACACTGATGATCACACATCCACATCGGCTTATGTCGTGTTCCTTTGTGCCTCACCAATTAGTTGGGTTTCCAAAAAGCATCGTACCGTTGCTCGTTCATCTACAGAACCCGAGTACCATGCCATAGCCTCGATTGCTGCTGAACTGAGCTGGATCACTAATCTGCTCCAAGAATTGCATGCTCCACCTATTGCAGTACCTATAATTTACTGTGACAATATTGGTGCTACATACTTGTGTAAAAACCAGTGTTCCACTCACGAATGAAGTATATTTCCACTGATTTTCACTATGTTCGTGACCAAGTTGCTAATCATCGGTTATGTGTTTCTGATGTTCATACTAATGATCAGTTGGCGGATTCACTCACCAAAGCGCTTCCTAAAAAATAGTTCTTGCATCATCGGTTCAAGATTGGCATCCGAGATGGCAATTATATTTGAATATTATTCCTTTCCTTATGCATCTGATGTAATTGACAGCAATCACTTACCTTGATATTGTCCGCAGTTATAGGAGATGATTGAGCTGTGACTTGTATATAACAAGAATTTTGATCAATGAAAATATAGAACCATTTTCGTACAAAATCAACTGTTTCTATACATACCCTACTCTAATGAGTATGAATCGCTATATTACCAAATAGGTAATGATAGTGAAGAATTAAAAGAAGAATATTTTAGGAAATTACCCGAATGGCCGTAGTGAGCTGTTGCTAGCCATTGTCTGTTAGCCGTTAGTCATGGTAGGCGTTTAGGCGTGTTGGCACGTTGGACTGAAAGGCAGGCCTTTGAAGCAAAGACGAGTCTAGAAAGAAAAGAGATCACTAAAAGACAGTCAGACCAGGTCGTAGACAGTAATAGTAGGAGAAAGAAGCGAAGTAGAAGCAGAAGCAGCAGTGGACCATTCCTACTTAGAGAAGGTATAAAACTAAAACTGCTCTCATGTACTTATATGCTGAAACCTAAGGACGCCTTTAGTTTTGAATTCTATTTATGAAGCATCATCATCAATTGAAAAGAAAGATTTAAAACTGAAAATCATAGAGATTTTAGACACTGGAGAAAAATACTGTTACTACCTGTATTTTAAGAAAGAACTCTTATATTTAAGAGAAACATATTTTGAAACCAGATAATATCTTACAAAAGATAAATTTTTAGACCATTCTAGTAATAGACAAAGAATTATAGTTCGCATAGAAACCATTAAACTCTATTGCGAAAGAGCAATTGAAACTGCAGAATCATTAATTGAAGCTGCAGAAAAAAGAGTATTATAATATCTATCAAACAATACAGACAGTACTATTGAAAATCTAAAATCAGAATTAGTAGCAGAAATAATTGAAGACTAGTGGTATGTAAAAACTAAGTGGTATTTACAGAGCCTAATATTTGAATCAATTAGACCAGAACTTAAAAGAGCTAAAAGAAAGATTAGACAAACAAGAATCAAATTACCCATTAGCAATATTTTTAGGTTATGAACTTAAATTGTTATAAATAGTGGAAGGAAACTCTTATAAGAAGAGAAGAAGACATAGAATTTATTATAGCCAATTCACTAAGCCTAGAAGAAGAAAAACAATATAGAAATATATCGCTTACTTGTGGAACATTTCAATACATAGAAGAAATAATTAAGTGGATAAGTGATTCTCCACCAAGATATAAAGGAAGGACAGCTTTAAGAGGAGATAGAGACGGAAGTGATATAAAATAATTAAATAAAGACCTTAAAGAAGCAAGAGCTAGAATTGCTTAAATTCATTAGAGAATTGCACGATTTTTGTACATGACAAAACCTAGAATACGACGAGGTTAAAAGAGATTTAACCAAAAATGAAACTAGTCTCTTAAGAGATATATCAGAATACGCTGAAGACGAATTAGACCAAATAAGAGATATTCTTATTTTTGTACCAATCCAAAAATTTAATCAAAAAATAGCAAGAAGACTATTATTAGACTTTCCAACCATTAAAATAGACGATTTCCCAAAAAGAGCATTTTCTTTAAAAGAAATCTTAATAAATCAGGGAGGTAGTTTTGATCTTAAAAGTTTTGTTGACTCAAGTAGAGGACCATAAATAAATCTTATAAAGATTTGGACCATTTGTTATAATGCAAAAAATAGTAAAAACTAGACTTAAAATAAATGCAAAAGTATTGAATTATTGTCCAATAAAGCTTGTCATCTAGCATCACGAAAGAGGACAAAATAATGTAAACCATTATATTGGCTTTGAGCACAAGTATCACACATCCGTCGATGGCTCAGCACCTACTGAGCAAAGCAGGGCCAGTCCCAGTCAAATGTACAATTATACGACAAAAGGTGTTCGAGTACAATTATTGAAATGTAAAACACACTTTCCAATTTTCAAAGACATCTCTCTCGCGGTAGGATCCACGTCTTCCATTCGCCCAAGCCCAAGCCCAAGCCCAAGCCCCCTCAC
>JAESVK010027898.1:1558-17125 GCA_017140935.1 Hamamelis virginiana | reverse complement strand
CTACGATTATGTGGTTTATTACAATAGGAGAGTCCTAGGGTAATCGAGGTACGTGGACTTTGATCTTTGTCAAGCAATTGATAAGGTACGTAGGCAGTCAATAGGATGCAAGTCCAATCTTAGGTTGACTTCTAGTCTCCTAAGATCCTTAGGATTGTGTATACTTTTGTACTATATATTATTACTATTATATATTATTATTCATATTTTGTGGTTGATTAGATATGTTAGGATTATTTTGATAAGATTTTGATAAAGCCCAAATCTAATTAGGAGACTTTTAATTAGGGCGAAGTGGGTGCCTACAATGAGTTCCTTGGAACCTTCCCACTTCGTAACCTAGCCCCCGAATCCAACTTTGATTCAAAAGACTATGCTTTTCCAAAATACGGGATCAATGTTTTATTTAAAATAAAGTTTTTTTTGTGGTTTCCTTGTTCCCTAAAAATATGGTGGCGACTCCTAGTTTTTACAAACTCTTATCCTTTTTCAAAAACTCTATCTTGAGTGGATAATAGAGAAGGATAAACGTGGATAATAGAGAAGGATAAATCGAGACGGATAAACATCATCCATAATCCACTCAAAAAACACCCCCCAAAGTGAATGAGAGGCCTCCCGATCTAGGTTGGCTGGTTCACAGACTGGCGACTCCGCTGGGGATGTCGAAGGCTAAACTCCAATTAATTATTTTTGGGCTTTTCAATTTCTTAATTTAATAAAATCAATCACTTGCATTTGTATGACTGTGTGACTTAAATTCTGCATTGTGTGTGCATTGACTCTACATGATTAGGATGTTGTATGCTATAGCCAACGATGAGCTTAGCCCTGGGCCCGGTTTCTTTTACTCTCAGGTTCCATGTATGCGAAAGTCATCTCCCTTCTTGCCAAGTACCCTCGGGTATATTAAACGGACCAATCACGTACTGTTGGACCCACGCGGCATTCCTGATGTCACATGTGGTTAGGTATATCGATTGGACTGAGCGAGTAAGGGACACTTAGCCTACCCTTTGCATTAGTCCATGTAAAATGTCTTTAGGACACATACCCTACATCGCCTATCACACACTATTGTAAACGTTATGCTGACGAATTTTTCCCCAGTTTTGTATTGAGCCTTGACTGTGAAGTGTGTAGAATCCATTAGGACCTGGATCTGTAGGACTAGACCTTTATGAAATGCCCTAAACTCTTAAGGGAAGTGTTTCTAAAGAGTTAAGGTACTTAATGAGGGCTTAGTACCCTGCATATCCTTGGACTTAGGCCCGTGGTAGTGTTATGCTGTTCGAATAGTGATGTCCATTTATAGGCCTTAGGTGAGTTTGAAGTGTGGGCTTTAGGCCCATACTCTTTGGATGAAAGGTATAGGCCTGTGATAAGATTGGGATGTGAGTTTAGGACTTTCTGATGAGATTCTTGCCGGGGCTTTAGGCCCACTTTCATAAGATAGAATGTGAGCGAGTGAGATTGATGTGTGGGCCTTAGACCCATACTCTTGTGAGCATATGAGATTATCCTTATTCATCCCTTTTCACACTGGAAGCTCTTAGTTGATTCAAATCTTTTCCCTTTCCCAGCATTCTGGCTTGGCGTCGAGATTCTAGCAATCGGTTGTTTAAGGGTCTACCTGTCGATTCAAAGATATCTAGTAGCGAGGATCATACCCCTATTGCCATTGGAACTAATGAAAAGACGACTGATGAGAAGATCGAGGTACTCTTAAAAGTGGTCCAAGAGTTAGTTCACCAGAAAGAAGAGAAGGATAAGGTGCGAGCCCGTACTAATCCCTTGTTTGAGAATGTTGATAAAGAGGAATGTTTCCTAAGACCGAAGATAGTTGTTGAGCCCACTGGGCCAGGTGCAGAATTTGTTCAGCCTATTGATCTGGAAAAAGAGTCCAAGCCCAAGACCCCTGCTTTCTTTTCCACTGAGCCCATACTGTTGAGTAGTAAGGTGGAAGCCCTAGAAAAAGCCTTAAAAGGTATTAGGAAGTCTGATGATCTGGTGGACATGTCGTCATTATCTCTGTTCCCTAAGGCCCATATGCCCACTCATTTCAGAATGCCCGAGTTAGAAAAGTTTGATGGAATGGGTTGTCCTAAGACCCATCTGAAGATGTACGTGAGAGCCATGCACCCACGAGGGGCTGATGATGACCTGCTAGCCCAAATATTCCATGAGACAATAGCTGGATCTGCTCTGAAATGGTTTTTATCACTGGATGAGTCTAGAATGATGACATGGGAAGATGTATGCACTGAGTTCAGCAATCATTACCGGTATAATACAGAAGTTGATGTCACTAGGAGGGACTTGGAGACTACAAAGCAAGAATCAAAGGAAACTTTCTCTGCTTTCCTCACCCGCTGGAGAGCCAAGGCTTCTAAAATGGCCAATCGCCCTGAGGAAGAAGAATAAATCTGCATGATAGTGAAGAACTTGCTCCCAGTGTATCATAAGCACATGTTTTTCCAATATCTTCCAAATTTCCGAGCTCTAGTCGCTGCTGGTACCCAAGTAGAGGACGCTCTAGCTGATGGAGCTCTCCGAACAAATGAACCTTACAAGAACCGCCGACCTGTCATCAATGGAAAGGCTACCAAAGTCAATGCCATATCTCAGCCTGCTCCATTTACCCAACCCTTTTCCTTAGGAAATAAACCATCCAGAAAATTCACCGAGCTCTATATGCCATTGGAAAAAGTCTTTGAGAAATTAAAAGCTCGAGGCTTGCTCCAACCTCTGGAACCCAGACCTACACCCAACCCATTACCCAAGAACTACAATGAAAATTAATACTGCCATTTCCATCAATCCAAAGGCCATATTACCAACCGTTGCTTTCGTCTCCGCCATGAAATCCAAGACCTCATAGACAATAAAACCATTTCCCCACCTTCTCAACCCAATGTCGCCCAAAATCCACTTCCTACCCATGCAGTCCCACCACCAGCAAATATCAATATTATCCATACCGACCCTTATGTCCATTGTGAGCCTATCCGCCCTCACCCTTCATTCCCTACTTCCTTGATTGAAATGTTTCATCACTGTCAAGCCCGTGGGCTCATTACCCCGTACAAGCCAAGACCCAAAAAGTTTTACTGCCAATACCATGCCACCTATAGCCATGACACGGAATCATGTGATACATTGCAGAATATAGTACAAGAGTTCATTGATCAAGGTCTGATTGAAATCCCTCAACCCTTCATTAGCCCAAAAGGGCTTTATTGTTCATGGAGACAGTTTGAGAAAGATACATTCCCGGGTTTTAGTTTGAATGGGCTTCCCAAGCCTCGCAAAGTGGATCAGTCATCAAAAAATGGCATTAGTCAGTGGGCTCTCAAAGAAAGGTTTGAAGCTAAAGATCCTTGTGTGGATTTGTTGACAGAAAGAAATGGGAGGTTTAGTTTCTATGTTCTTTGCCCTGAAAAGTCTTGTGAAGCTAAGATGACAAAGATTGAACCCATTAGATCTAATTCTAGAACCAAGAAAACCTTTTCCAAGACTGGAACTAGCCAATGGGAGTTGCGAAAAAGATATGAGGCCGGAGATCCCGAAGTAGGCCTGTTGGGAGAACCTAGTGGAAAGTTCGACTTCTATGTCCTTTACCCTTAGATGGAGAAGCCCACTTTTGAAAAACCCACCTCTGAAAAACCCATTGTTCCTTTTGGGTGGGGTGATAACCTTGACTCACTTAAAGAAGACGTTCCCATGGCTCAGGTTGAACCCGAAGATCTAAACCTCATCTGTTTTGAGAAAGCTAGCCAGAGCATCCTTAAGAAGTATTTCACAACTAAGGTCATCAATATGAATGGGGAAACCCATCACCGAACCATCTACCCAAGGCAACCATGGGTCACCCAATGTTTCGGATCAAGTTCGACTTCTGCCGAGTTTACCATAGATGATGGGTCAGAGAATGAGATTGATATCATAGAGTGGGAAGATTTGATGAACACACCCGAGGAGATAGCAGATATTTGGGCCAGTGATGAGGAAGATGTTAACCATGTCACTAGAGGAGGTCGTCATTTCAAGCCCGCCAACTTGGAATCCAACAATCCTTTGGGAGAGTTAGAAAGATCTCAATGCACTGAAGTTCAAGAGGAAGAGGAAGAGATATTGAAACAGCTCAAGCGTACTCAAGCCAACATCACCATCTGGAGACTTTTAATGGCTTCTCAAAAGCACAGGCAGACAGTACTCAGGCTACTCAACTAGGTTCAGATTCCCATCGATACTTCACCCGAGGGTTTAGTCAGTCTGGTCAGTCCAGTTCAGCATGGGCAGTTAATATCCTTCACAGAGTCAGACCTTCCAAAGAAAGGACCTCATCATCTGCAAGCTTTGTATGTCACGGTGGAGACTATGGTTAAGAGAATTCCTACAGTATTGATAGATAATGGGTCAGCCTTGAATGTATGTCCTCTCAGCACCGCCACTTCGTTGGGCATCGAACCGTCAGAATTCAAACCATCAGGGCAAACTGTGAGAGCATATGACAACACTCGAAGATAAGTAGTTGGCCTGATCACTTTATCTCTAGCTATTGGGCCTGTAGAATTCAAAGTTGATTTCTAAGTACTAGACGTGCCTGCTTGTTTCAATCTTCTACTTGGTAGGCCTTGGATCCATCCAATTGGGGCTGTACCTTCTTCCCTCCATCAAAAGGTTAAGTTCCCCTACAAAGGATCAGTTGTGACATTGAAGGGAGATTCTGAGATCACTCATACCCGTGTACCTATCTGTAAGATCAAGCCAGAGATCGAAGAAGTACCATTGACAGGCTTTGAATACATACAATGTGTAGAGGTTGAGCCGGGATGTAAAGAGAAAATAGTGCTAGACTGCAGTCCATATGGGAATATGCAAGTGGGTCAGATCATGAAAAATATGGGCTTCTTTCCAGGAATGGGCTTAGGTCGTCATCATTAAAGCACGCCTAGTTCTATCAAATATCCTTCAGCAATCTACCCTTTCGGATTGGGCTCTTAAAGTACCGAAGTTGACAGAAAAGAAAAAAAAAGACAGTTAGCTAAAGAAGAGGGACGAGTCCCTAACCTCACTCTAAAACCATACCGACCCACTCTGAATGGGGCCTTTGTCAAAGAAGGGGATGATTTCCCTTATTGTGGGTTCCCCGAGCCCATTTACCTTGAAGACAAGAAAGCTAGGGTTCCTGGGTTTGAAATCTTCTTCAACACTCCACTACCTCTATCTCCAACTTCCATCACAGCCGAAGAGCGTACAGAGTTTGACTGGGTTGATCATATTGATGAAGTTGCCCTAGGGGCTATGTTCAAAGAGAACGCCTGCATCGAAGAGCATGTTCATGAACCCGATCCTATCCACCTCATTGAAGATACCATCAGTCCATTGACCAACTGGAGCCTTGAGTATGAGCCTCGAGTTGAAGACTCAGTCATGGAAGATTCATTACCATCAGATGATAGCTTGTGAGATTTCTATACTTTCTTTCTATAGGATTGTAGAATAGGACTTTCGTTTTTCCTTTTTCAATAAAATCATCCCTCCTCTGTTAGGAGACGAATGATAGTTTAGTTTTTGTTATCCCTCTTTCTTCATGATTAATAAAGTATTCATTTTTCTTCATTCTTTGCATTTGCAGCTTATCCTTTCTATCTTCTATGGGTGTATATGGCATGAACATAGATCCTAGAGAGGATGTTCCCCCTGAGTTTGAACAACGAAGGGAAATGGAACATGCTCGACCTAATGTGGATGAATTAATATCAGTTAATTTAGGATTCGATGAATCGCCTAAAATAATTAACATTGGGGCAACTCTGTCACCATAAGAACAAGAAAAATTGGTAGGACTGTTGAGAGAGAATATAGAAGTATTTGCATGGTCGTACAAGGATATGCCAGGGATTGACACCAACATAGTACAATACTTTATCCCTACTAATCGGAAGGTTAAGCCAGTTAAGCAGAAGTTGAGGAGAATGAAGCCGGAGTGGGCACTGAAAATCAAGGATGAAGGAGTAAAGCAGATGAACGCTGGATTTCTCCAAGTAGTGGAATATCCCGAGTGGTTAGCTAACATTGTGCCGGTGCCCAAAAAGGATGGGAAGGTTAGAATGTGCGTGGACTTCCGGGATTTGAATAAGGCATGCCCTAAAGATGATTTTTCGTTGCCACACATAGATATCCTGGTAGATAGTACCGCCAGTCATGCACTATTATCCTTCATGGACGGGTTCTCGGGTTATAATCAGATAAAGATGGCCCCTCTAGATATAGAGAAAACCTCCTTCATCACTCAATGGGGGACCTTCTGTTATCGAGTTATGCATTTTGGCCTAAAGAACGCCGTTTCTACCTATCAGAGAATGACAACCACCTTATTACATGATATGATTCATAAGGAAGTGGAGGTGTATGTGGATGATATGATCGCGAAGTCTAAGGATCGAGAAGGTCATTTTAAGGCTCTAGGCAAGTTCCTTCAAAGAATTAAGCAATATAACCTAAGATTGAATCCTCAAAAATGCGTCTTCGGAGTAACTGTGGGGAAGTTGCTGGGATTTATGATTACTCAGAAAGGAATAGAGGTCGACCCGGGAAAGATCAAAGCCATCACAGAGATGCAGCCGCCAAAGACAGAAAAAGAGATTTGAGGATTCTTAGGCAAAGTTCAGTTTATCAGTCGATTTATAGCACAGCTGACCATGATTTGTGAGCCTATCTTTAAGCTTCTTAAGAAGGATGTGCCCACGAAGTGGAATGACGCGTGCCAGGAGGCCTTTGAAACCATCAAGAGGTACTTGAGCAACCCACCAATATTAGTTCCCCCACGGCAAGGTGAGCCTTTGCTACTTTATCTAGCACTCACTGAAACTGCGATGGGAGCTATGTTAGCTCAATATCTACCAGAATCCCGAAAAGAGAATGCGGTGTACTATTTGAGTAAGAAGATAACTAGCTATGAGGTTAAGTACGACGCATTAGAGAAGACATGTGTGGCATTGGTGTGGGTTACCCAAAAGCTCCGCCATTACATGCTGTCTTTTCAAGTACAACTCATTAGTCGCATGGACCCCCTGAAATACTTATTGGAGAAGCCGGTGTTATCCTATAGGACAGCCCGTTGGTTATTGCTATTATCAGAGTTCGACATTCAATATGTGGTGCATAAATCAGTGAAAGGGAGAGCAGTGGCAGAGTTTCTAGCAGAACATCCATCGTCAGTAGAAAGATCAACTGAGTACCAGTTTCCCGACGAAGAGATTCTAGAAGTAAGTAAAGAGCCTTGGAAAGTTTTCTTCGATGGGGCTCATAATAAGAGAGGATGTGGAATAGGCGTGTTGTTAGTCACACCGGAGAATAACTTGATACCATTATCTGTTAGGTTATCCTTCGATGCCACTAATAATATAGCCGAATATGAAGCCTGTATCCTAGCATTGGAAGCTGCCTTGGAGTTCGGTGTGAAAGAATTAGAAGTATATGGGGATTTCGCCTTGATCATATGTCAGACTAGAGGAGAATGGAAGACTCGGGATAAAAAGTTGTTACCCTACCATGAATACTTAGAGACCTTGGTGAAAGAATTCCGTCAAATCGACTTCTTTTATCTGTCCAGGTTAAAGAATAAATTTGCGGATGCCTTAGCCACTCTAGCATCCGTGGTAGATATCCCTAAAGATGAAGGTGTAACTCCTCTCATTATTGAGTCCCGAGAAGAACCGGCCTACTGTTGTGTTATCCAAAAAGGAGAGCCGAATGATGGAAAGCGGTGGTATTATGACATCCAACAGTTTGTAGAAAAAGGAGAATATCCGAATGAGGCTTCATCCGTAGACAGAAAGACCATAAGAAGGTTAGCCAGCCAGTATATTATGTGTGGGGGGAAGCTATACCGGAGATCACATGATGGAGTGCATCTGTTGTGCGTCAATGAACAAGAAGCTGAAAGAATAGTGTTGGAAGTACATGAAAGGGCTGGGGCTCCGCATATGAATGGATACATGCTGGCTAAGAAGATCGTGAGACTAGGGTATTATTGGTCAACCATGGAAAGAGATTGCCATCTACATGTCAAGAAGTGTCATAAATGTCAAGTGTTTGCAAGTGGAAAACATCAACCCTCGATGCCACTCACTACCATGTCTTCGCCATGGCCATTTGCAACATGGGGCATTGACATCATTGGCAAGGTAACCCCCGCAGCATCAAACGGACACGAGTACATCCTAGTTGCCATAGATTATTTCACCAAGTGGGTAGAAGCGGCATCCTACAAGACATTGAATGCCAAGCAAGTAGCGAGGTTTATACAGAATAATATCATCCACCGGTATGGAGTGCCCCACGAGTTCATCTCTGACAATGGACAGCATTTCCGAAAAGAAACAGAAGCGCTCTTACAAAAGTATTGTATCAAGCATCACCGCTCATCTCCTTATAGACCACAGACGAATGGGGCAGTTGAAGCAGCAAACAAGAATCTCAAATCAATCTTGAAAAAGACCACCGAGACTTACAATGACTGGCATGAGAAATTACCACTAGCACTGTGGGGATATCGTACTTCCATTAGATCATCAACCAGGGCTACACCTTTTTCACTCGTATATGGAATGGAAGCCGTATTTCCTATAGAGTTAGAAGTTCCGTCATTAAGAATTTCCATGGAGAGTCAACTGGCGGAGGTAGAACGGGTAAGGAACCGGTATGAAGAGTTAGCTCTACTAGATGAAAGGTGATTGAGGGCACTGTACCACATTCAGGGGTATCAAAGAAGAATAACCAAGGCGTTTGGCAAAAAAGTGAAGCACAGAGGTTTGAAGAAAGGAGATCTAGTACTAAAGGAGATCTGAGCACCGATCCATGACCCGCGAGGAAAGTTCAAGCCCACATGGGTAGGTCCTTACGTCATCAGAGAAATACTGTCAGGCGGAGCCGTGAAGATTGCAGACATTGACGGGAATGAATTCTCTCAACCTACCAATTTGGATCAATTGAAGAAGTACCACATATAAAAATTAAAAATTAAAAATTAAAAAAAAAAAAAAGAGCCCGCTAGGTAGAAAACCCGAAAGGGCTGCCTAGGCAAAAATTTGGGTATTCAAATAATAAAATAATAAAAAAATCAATCAAGCTCGCTAAGTAGAAAACCTGAAAAGGCTGTTTAGGCAAAAGTTAGCGCAAATAAATAAAAAAAAAGTGGACTTCTTCAATTTGATTCATGAACTACGAAGACCTGATTCCCCAAATATCACAAAAAGTTAGAGAAAAATGACAGAGAATTGCATCAAGGACAGGGATACGTAGGCAGCTGATAAAGTTACTTTGGGTGCGGTCTATTTCTTGTAAAAACACCAAGAGTTTGGTTCAATTGTAATTATTAAGGGATATTTGATGAGATTTTAATAAAATTGATATTTATTCATCCATAAAGGGTAGAAACCTTTTGAAAGATTTATTATATGCCATATGTGTCCATATTTCCTACTTTCTTCAAATCCTACATTACTCAAAAAATAAGAAAATCCCTAATCTACTCTAAGTCCTTCTCGCTCTGCGGGCTTGGGCTTCATTCTCATTTCCCCTGTTTCTTTTAGTCATCCTAACTCGTGACGCATCTGGTGGAAGTGATGAACCTGTCGACTGAGCTGTAACTCGAGAACCATAAATGAGGCTTCGAACCTTATCCTTCATAGCCTGCACCTTTGAACCCAAGTCTTGTTTAAGCCAAGCCCGGTACTCCCCATCAAGCCTAAAAGGCCCATTTCGATCCACTACCTGACTCAAACATAAGCATGAAGCCCATTTCTTCACAGCCCAAGATACCAAAGAAGGAGTAGCTGCCTCTACCCCATGAACATGCCCTTTGATAGGGAGGTTTGTTTGAGCACGGCCCATCTGGCGAAGCACACGAGAAGCCCAGTAAAATGATGTATGCTTTAGGCCCATAAGCTTCACTTGACAACATCCTGAAGTGTGTAGTACATACTCTTCACCACAGTCCCATATAGCCACATGCCACTGAATATCTCTCCAAGTCAGAGAAGAGAAGAAGATGATCATGTCCTGAATTGAGCGACGCTCAAGAAACAAAAGCTTACGCAAATAATAGGTATGTGACAAGTGTTTGGGCCCATCGAGAGGAGTGATCAGCCTGAGTCTCTCAACCAACCACATCTGAAGAAGAATGGGGCTACCCCTAATGCAAGAAGCAGAGTTGGAGTGGAAGTGGTCAAGCCCATTTAGAGTTTCAGCTAGCACCAGAGGGATGATGTTATGAGACTTCGACAATGGCAGAATGAGTTCACATATTTTAATGGGTATGAAAATGGTTCTGCTCAAAACAAGAAAACAACCCACTATGCATAAGGCGAGTGCGTACTGGGTAGGCCTATAAAAAGCTAGTGGTTTTCCCCCTTCCCTCAAGAAAAATGAAGCTAGTTTGAGAAGATCAATGGAGATTTCATAGATATATGAAGAAGCTTCCCTAGGCAAGAGTTCAAAGAGAGAAGAAAAGGTTTGGAAATAACCTCGACGAATGGTAGGAAAGATGAAGGGACCATTAACAGAGATATTCATCAAGGCACAAAACTCTTCAAATAAAGGACATACCTCTTCACAGTTGAAGCGAAATACATGAAGATCAGAGTCCCAGAAGTGGATCACAGAGTTGTGAAGCTTGTCTTCAAGCTTCACATGACAGAGAAAGAACCACGAAGTCAGGCCAAATCGTGCAAACATCTTGTTATCTTCTGCCCGTATTCTTGCCACGAATAGGTTGACGATCAACTTAAGAGCTTCCATTGTGTTTAGTGTGATGAAAGTGAGCATAGAGGTGTGTTTTTATAGCTTTTTGGCAAAGAAATCGAGTTAGAGGCGAAGTAGAACACTCAAAAGGTTAAAAAACATCAAAATAATCAAAAAATGGGAACCAGGGTCGATGACCATCCCCCAAAGGACGGCCAACCGTCCCCTAGGGACGGCCAACCGTCCATGGAGGGATGGTCATCCATCCCTGATCCCAATTTTTGCCTAATTTTGACTTTTTCGAGACTTTTTGACGCTCGGTTTGACTTTTCACTCAATTTTCGTCAGTTTTGACCTATTTTCGAGTTTAAATTGAACCAAAAAAGCAATTGAAACATATTTGTATTCTCATTAGGATATAATTACATGCCAAATCAGAGTTTTTGGTGCATACATAGAGAAAGAATTACATAGAAAACCCTAAGCAGGCCTCCTATAGGCCTAATAGTACAAAATCATCTCCGCCGGGATGATTTCCTCGTTCTCCATGAACCTGACGCTTCGTGATCCCCTCTCGATCCATGGTGCTCCTGTGAAGGCTGGTTCGAAGCCTGCAAACCCAAAGCTTAGGAGAGATTGGTGAATAATGAAATCATTAGTGATTGAAAGAGTAGAGAGAAAGTTACTTGTGCAGCTATGTTCGCATTATGTGCATCAAGATTCATGCTTTGAAGTTCCCTAGTCAATGATGCACTATATGCCAGCCACTCCTCAGTGTATGATACAGGCACCTGAAAGGTCGAAAAATTCAAAATGTTAGGAGAGAGAAAGCCACATATGACAAAGGGTGAAAGTATGATGATTACCGAAGTGAAAGAATGATCAATGTGTGGATATTCATTATAAGGCACTCGAGTGATCGGTCTTTGAACAAAGCTATCATCATCAATGACTTGTACATGGCAAGGGACAGGTGGCAAAGAAGGAGCAAAGGATGAAGATTCGCCCTCACTAGGAGCCGCAGTAGCTGTAGGATGGGAGGCATGTCCTCGGGTTCGACGACCCTGCCAAATAAAGAGATATGAAGAATAATATATAGAAAAGAGACAGGGCTGTCAAGAGAAAGTTTGATACCTCAGCAGGTGGAAATCCCGATACAAATGGACGCATCAGATAGTGCTGACAGAATGTACGATAATCCTCATGCGGACGATGGAAAACATCCGCAAATACACCAGCCATGGCGTCTGCTAAGGCATGGTCTGTCAATTTATCAGCATGTCTCATAGAAGAAGGAGGTGCATGAGGCACACGGGTAACTGAATAAGACCCACAAAGCTGGGCACGTACTCTTTCCCCAAGGTACCAATACCTGCCAGAGGGCCCCTCAAACATAATTCTCTTATGCGACATCTCAATCACAGAATTAAGTTGAGCATGCATGGTACCCCTCCAATGACGCCAAGGGTTCCACCTAACCTGAGGACAATGTATATTAGAGAAAGTTTGAGCATTGAGGAAGCAAAGCAGAAATGAAGATTGTTACCTTATTAGAGCGCAACCCTGCAAGAAAGGCACGACTGTAAGCATAATCATACCTATGGGCAATGGCATTCACCCGTTTATCTGGGGCATATCTAGCGAGGGTTGGCCAGGAAAGGTCATTAGCAATCAAGGTAAGGCTATTTAGGTCGAGGTACTCATGAGCCCATACCTACAAAATATGTGCATTGTTAGAAGATGAGTAAAGGGAATTTTATGATATTTTCTAAAAATAAGTGAGTATACCTCCCAAACGAATCCCATGCCTCCAAAGTCGGTGCATACTCCTCGAGACCGACAGCATATAGTCCTATACATGGTGGCCAAAGCAGCACCACCCCAGTCATACTGAGGAATGGTATCAATATCCTCCAAACTAGCAAAAAGGCCTAGAGAGGCCAAATCAGCAGTGCCTGCAAAAAGAGTGCATGAAAACAGGTACAAAAGGAAAGCCCGCACGATGTGGTCAGGATCTCCTTCTTCAGGTATGTTGCTAAAAGTGTTAAAGAGGGTATTTCGACAAACTAATTTCTTCACGATCTCAATATCGCCTGCCCCAAGAAAGGTATCTAAGTAAGTTGAGTTCTTGCTTGCACTATCATAAAAATCCAAAGGGCGAGCCCCAATGGAAAGTCCAGTGATCACGGTAAAATCAAGGGGAGTCATAGTCATCTCCCCAAACTTGAAGTGGAATGTGTTGGTGGTGTCCCACCAAAGCTCAAATAAGGCCATGAGGGCCTGTCTATCCATAGTGTCAACCCACAGTGAGTCGATAAAGTCTCCAAAATCAAGCCTTCGGATAGTGGGTTTGACATATGGTTGGAGGGTATCCATCTTAGCCCACCATCCAATAATACCTTGTAAAGATGACCGAGTCCTGATGTCGAACTCTGGCTGTAAAAAATAAAGATTAATGGATTAGAGGTATAAAGATAAGTTATGCTAATTCTTTGAATCAAGAATACAAAATTAACTCACAAAATGACACATTTTCAAAAAATGTTCAAATTTTATTTCTCAAATGGCTTGTCAATTGTGAGTTATTCAAAAATATATACCATAATTAATGTAGTTAATTTTGGTATTTTCAATTTTACATCAAGAATTAGCATACTTCATTTAAAATGCCATATGACTTCTTTTCATGAAAATTAAATTGGAAATAAAAATCCTAGGAGAATAGAATTTTGAAAATCGTGAAATAAATACTTAGCATAAGTTTTGAAATAAAATTATTTAAAAGTCATGAAAATGACACTTTATGCAATAATGTTTTGAAAAATAAGCTAAGTCTTAAGTCATGAAAATTTTTGATATGTGCATTACTTAAAATATTTTGAAAACTTATCATGATATGATTATTTTGAAAACATTTGAAAAAGCATGATATGATTGAATTGATTTGAAAAATTGAAAATTGCCTACCTTTAGGCATTTTATCAAACACCTAGTATGCACATTTTTTAAAATGATTGTGAAAACTTGTCATGAAGCTTTTGAAGGTGTCCAAATGATGTTTGAAACATATTTGAATCATGGCATGAGAAATTTAAATAAAAAAAAATCAAATTCTAGTCTCTTGGGAATTTTATCAAACACTTGGTGGGCAACATTTCAAGCTTGTGAAGCTAATGAAATGGGGCTCCCAAGCTTTGCCAAATACAAATTTCATGAACACAAGTCATCAAACAATATCCAAGGATCAATATTGAAGCATCTAGACATCAATGATTCAATGAAAGAGCATGGAAAGTAAGCTTACCTCTTGTAGAGTATGGATGTGGGAGAGATGAGCATTAGGCTCCAATAACAAGATTGAGTTGTTGGGATCATGAGAAGGTGCTTTATAGCTCTTCATCTTCATATATGGGTACTTTGATTCATACCTATTTGCCATGAGTATAGGTAGAGGTTGAACTTGAGAAGATAGGTATGTGTATTTGGGTTTTGGAACCCCAAATTTGAAATCAAGAGGATGAAATCCTAGGTTTTTGATTCACAAATTGAGGTGAATAGCAACACTAGAGGTGTTTGGAGTTTTGATTTGGATGAAATTAAATCAAATGTGATGAATTTTGAGAGAAATTGGAAAATCCTAGAGAGAGAAAGTCTCAAATTGGGCAAAGAGTGCATGAATATGCAAATGAGGGCTTAAACACCTAAGTAGAAGGTTGATGGCTCGGGTGGCCGTCCACCAAGGGACGGCTGGCCGTCCACCTTGGACGGTTGGCCATCCTTGAGCCCAATTTTGACTTTTTTGTGGACTTTTGAAGCCCATTAGGCCCAATTTTGACTATTTTGACCAATTTTGACTCATTTTCTTTCAAAATTTGATTTAGGAAAATGCATTTGATTGAGATTGAATGATATTTGATGAATTGATAAGAAATAAAGAGGATTTGATGCAGACCAAAGTGAGAATTAAGCAATTGTGAATAAGAAAGTTCACATAAAATGATGAATTTTTGGTTGAAAACCATGAGATTTAGAAATGAATGAATGAAAAGATTGTGTAAATAAGTTTGTAATCATGAAATGATTATGAATACGTTTGATATGGTGAACTTATGAGACCCATGAAGGAGATTATAAAGGTAAGTGAACCCATAAAGGGAAGGGCTAATGAGAAAAGCCCATTTTGGAAGCCCAAATCCACAAGTCTTTGTGAAATTGATGAAGTATACATGAAATGTATATAAGAATGATATATGGATGATGTTAAGATATGATATGATAATTGGAAATGCAATTTCCAAAAGGATTGAAAATCCTTTAGTTGACTAGAAATGAAATTTCTAGTAATGAGTCGAAGACTCCCAAAATTTTATGATAATTGGAAATGCAATTTCCAAAAGGATTGAAAATCCTAAAGTTAACTAGAAATGAAATTTCTAGTATTGAGTCGAAGACTCCCAAATTTTTTATAATTGGAAATGAAATTTCCAAAAGGATTGAAAATCCTTGAGTTGACTAGAAATGAAATTTCTAGCAATGAGTCGAAGACTCCCAAATTTTTATGATAATTGGAAATGCAATTTCCAAAAGGATTGAAAATCCTTAAGTTGACTAGAAATGAAATTTCTAGTAATGAGTCGAAGACTCCCAAATTTTTATGATAATTGGAAATGCAATTTCCAAAAGGATTGAAAATCCTTAAGTTGACTAGAAATGAAATTTCTAGTAATGAGTTGAAGACTCCCAAATTTTTTATGATAATTGGAAATGCAATTTCCAAAAGGATTGAAAATCCTTAAGTTAACTAGAAATTTCATT